>JAWWMW010000627.1:30044-43759 GCA_035048345.1 Echeveria elegans
GTTACTTGTTTTGAAAACCCTCTAACCCAGCTTCGGTGGTGTTAGCTATCCCTCTTTTGTTGCTTCCTTCTGCGTCAAGTGGTATCAGAAGTCAGTCCTTTTGGGCCCATGGCTGGTAACGGAAACAATGAAACAAACAATCTTCTGTTGGATGGCCTTCGTGACATTCAACGAATGAACCTCCAAATTAAGGAGTTGATACGAGAGCTACGTGCTCAAACCACTATTCAAGCCGCTCCGCCTTTAGCACCTCCTGTGGCTGCCATTCACGACATTCAACAAACTCAATTCAGAATTAATGAGTCGTTACGAGGGCTACGTGCTCCAACCTCTGTTCAGGCCGCTCCGCCATTAGCACCTCCTGCGGCTGATCCTGTTCAACCTGTGAAGGCTATAATTCAAGGCCCTCTTCAAGAGTTCAATTTGGTTCATCATGCAGATACTTCTCAAGAGGACGAAATGAACCACGCGACTGTTGGTGCTGGCGTAATTATCAATAACGACAACAACGAAATTATGGTTTCGCATGTCATTGTCAAAGAGCTTGACCTTCCCACACGTATGCACCCGACACCGTGTATGCTTGGATCGAACGACATTGATGGCCTTGTTTTAGCCACTAATCAGTGCCTCGCTCCTGTTAAAATTGGCAAGTGCAAGGACGAAGTTCCTACACGACATGAATTTCTTGGTGATATTCAAGAGGCATCGGTCACATATGCATGGGTTGTTTATAGTGTTTCGTGTAAGGAGCCAATTCAAGTTCGACAAATTTTGCTAGAGTTTGGTGACATCCTGCCTGCTGTTCGTCCTCCTGGACTTCCTCCTGAATATTTTAACTCGAGGACGAGTTCTTTTGAAGGCGAGGAGACTGATGCAGGAGATATCTAAGAGATATCTAGCTTTCCTATTATTATTTTAGTACTTTCCCTGTTTTAGTTTTAGTAATTTCCTTTTGATAGTTTAGCAATATTTATGTTACCTTAAGTAGCATCAACTTCTCTTATAAAAGAGAAGTTTCATTACAAGCAATGAAATCAATTCTATATTCAATAAAAATTATTCTCTTTCAAAATCCATAACCCAGCTCCGGCGGTGTTATTTATCTCAAATCCCTAACCTAGCTTCGGCAGTGTTAGTTTATCCCTTTTGTTGCTTCCTTCTGCGTCAAGGGTTGTTGTTGATTTCTGTTGGTTTGGAGACGTTTTGTGTTGATTAGGATATGTGCGTCTTTAAATGATGATCGAGGTGTTTGCTATTGCTGACGCATCGCGTCTCGCCCGACTTCATTTCTCCTGTTCACCCGTCTTGGTCGTGAACGCCTTCTTTTTTTTATTTCTTTAGTTCAAAACGACGTTGTTTCATTAAAGATCAAAACGACGTTGTTTTGAACGAAAAAAACCAAAAAGAAGAAGGAAGCAACGCGATTGGAGAAGACAGCAGGGGCGGACGGCATGACAGAAGGGCAATCGACAGGGGCGGTGAGCACGGTACTAAGGAGATTTTTGGGCCACGGTGGGATCGGCCGCCCCCACCTGGCTCCGCCACTGTCCGCTCCTTCGGCTGTCATGCAATCAAACCCGAACCACAACCCTCCTCCTCTGATTAAGACGCTCTGCCGCTTCCCTTGAAATCGAATTCGAACCACAACAATCTTGGACCGCAGGGCACGCAACACTCCTCCGGCCGTCGTGAATTCGAACCTCCACTCCTTCCGTTAATTTTCCCCATTCTTCCGTTCAATTTACCCCATTTTTGCTCTCTCTTCATTTTCCCCTTAACCCCTAATTAAAACGACATTCATCCTTTTTTTTTTAAAAAGACACTCAATTAAAATTAATTAAAATATTAAAATGCAATTTTATACTTGAGATTCAATCACTTTCCTAATCTTTTATACGTCTAGTTTAAATTTCCGAAAATACTTTTAAAAAATCCCAATCAACGAAATTCACATATTCGCGATCACATCATCGATCCCTTCGCTAATCGATCAAGCCGATAGCCGAAGCTCCGATCGGAGAAATTCCGATCAGTTCCGATGGAGATGCGATCAAATCCAACAACTGACAGTTCTTCCGTCGGACACCGACCGCCTAATACCCAGTCTTCTCCTCCTCCATCCAAGCAACCTAAGGCGTCTCCGATCGCCGTCGACACATCTTCCGTTACTCAGAGGTGGTATCTTCGTTATTTTGTTTGGAATTTCAGTGACGGATTTGATTTCTTTAGTAGTTGATGAGTGAATTTGACTTTATGTTGTTGTTGATGAGTTTGGGTTAGGGTTTGTGATGGTGTGGTTTCCGATGCTGATTGTGTCTTCTGTTATTGCAGGTTGCAAAAGGAATTGATGTCTTTGATGGTAAGCTGCGTTTATTTGTGATGTTTTGAAATAACTTGGATACTGGATTTCATCATGATTGGAATTTGATTTTGTCAAGTTGCATAGTGATTAGAATTTAGATAATCATCGTAACATGGTTCGAAAACCTTGCATTCTATAACTTATAATAACGTGACAATCATTTTGCACTCAGGAAGAAATTTCCATGCGAGGATAAAGTTTACTTTGTATTGTAACTTGCCACTGGATTTTCTCTCTTTTTCTTTCTTGTTTATAAAGGCATTGTGTCATCTCTCATTTCATATGCATTCTCGTCAAGTTATTGATGCCTGATTATGTGATGCAGATGACGGGCTGTGATCTTGGAGTGTCAGCATTTCCGCAAGAAGAGAGCATTTTTAATTGGATTGGTACAATTGAAGGTGGGAAAGGAACTGTGTACGAGGGTTTATCTTACAAACTTTCCTTGCGGTTTCCCGTGGACTATCCTTTCAAGCCGCCTGTGGTTAAGTTCCAGACTGCGTGCTTTCATCCAAATGTTGATCAGTATGGAAATATATGTCTAGATATTCTTCAGGTACCTGTCACGACTAGAAGTAGATAAAGGGCAGATGCGTTCAGTTGTTAGTTTATGATTTCGGTGATAAATACTTGCCATCCCATTGATGTGATATGCTATGTTTTTTGTTGGATGGGGGTGGCATTTGCTTTTCTTCTGTTATTTATTTTAGACCATATTTGCTGATAAACTTCTTACTCTATGTGCTTCAGGACAAGTGGACTTCAGCTTATGATTGCAAGACTGTTCTTTTATCAATTCAGAGTCTATTAGGAGGTTTGGCACTCTCTTTGTATTGGCTGACTGTATTTATCTTGCCCTGCTTGACATATGCAACTCATATTAGCATTCCACTGCTTCTTTCTTCAGATCCCAACAACGAAAGTCCCCTCAACAATCATGCTGCCTCACTTTGGACTAACCAAGAAGGTACTCTTAGTATTTCAACATCCCTTGGAAGTAATAAATACAAAACAAGGTTTGTATGTATAATACAGTAGCTCCAAAGAAGATTGATAGTTACCTAGGTTATTTATAATATGTGTGCCAGACAGACTGTATGCATGTATTTACTCCGTCTATGTTACTCCTTGTATGCAGAATACAAAAAGTTCGTTAACGAACAATATGCATCTGGTGAAGTCCCGCATAACTGATCTACATATTAGTCATACCACGAGAATCGATGTGCACATCTCTGAGGTAAGATAATTCAGTCCAAATGGAACGTCACTAAGCCGTGGCTGTAATCTGCTCTTGGCACTGACTATTTGAAAGATACGAATTTGTATTAGAAGAACAATATATTGTCTTAGCCTTTCAGTTTCAAAAGTCAGTAATAAACAGGTGGTAGTTGTATATCCATATCTCCGTGTATTATTGTCTCACAGTGTGCGCGCTTCTTAGCTGTTTGATACCTCATAGTACCTCAAACTGGCCATACTCGAGATTCTATCACCTCCTCAACAGTTGCAGACATCAACCGGATTCTCTAAAGACAGGAAATCAAACAAGCTGATCTGCTACTACTAATCAATGAGATTAAAATCATGTTTTAGCCTAAAAAGGACAAGCAAAGGACAATACCATTTTGAAGAAATAAGCTGGACGGGTCATCAAGCATCAGGCAGTGAGAATGAGACACTCTCTTGGGAATAAAGTATTACTAACTATCATTCATCATCGAAACAGCCTGGATTTAGGACACCATGTCCTTTCATGTCCCTCCATTCTCGCATACCATGCATGCTTATGGGTCTACTGCAATTTTTAAATATCACCATTCATTTCCTCTTCATTTAGGCTTTGTTCTTTTAATTTTAATTTAAAGTCAGTTCAGGTCAACTGATAAATATTTACTATTTTTAAAATTATTTTAAAAGTATAATAAAATTTGAAATTATGAGTACAAGCTTAATACTCATTCATTATTGTTAAAACTACTTTTAAAATTAAAAATAATATGCAAATATAATTTATTAATTTTTTTTTAAATTTTTTGTTCAATTCAGTTTCAGTTCAGCTAAAAAGAACGAACTATATTCTCCTTGTCCACATTCTCCCTAACATATTTGTTCAACAACCTTCAATTTTCACTAATTTAGATCCGCATATCAAAGGTAAATATCCCTAAACCGGGTCCAGAAAAGTCCGTGGAGTCGTATATTATTAGCCAATAATTTTCAAGGATCTCCGGACCATTAATATATATATATATAAATAAATAATTTCAAAATGGTACTTATGATTTTTCCACCAAAACGGCGTCAGCAGACATTTTCAAACAAAACAAAACAAAACGCAAGGAAAAACTGATAGGAAGCTGAGTAGATGAACGAGCTGTCAAAGCTTACACACTCTCCTCAACCTCACATGGCCACTTCCAGCAAATCCTCAACCAAATCTCACCTCACCACCATCACCATCACCATCACCGTACTGACCCCAACTCTCCAACCCCCATCACCATCTCACTCCACCATGAAAACCCACCTCCTCAGTCTCCTCACCATTCTCCTACTCCCACTCTCAACCCATTCCTACGGCTCAATGGGCCCCATCGCCGCCGCATTCGGTCAAAACGCCTTCTTCTGCGCGATCACAGCTGGTGGAGCTCAAGAAATCATCTGCTGGCATAAGAACAACGCTTCAGTTACTACTTCACCTTATTCTAACTCACTTCCACCCATGTCTGCTTTGTCTGGCGGCGATGGGTTTATTTGCGGCATTACGTCGAACACCTCGCAAGCGTATTGCTGGAATTGGGATTCTATGAATTCTGGCTCTAATCTTGTGCCTTTGAGTTATTTGTATAACAGTTATGCGTATATTGCTGCTGGGAAGAATCATGTTTGTGGTGTTAGAGGGTTTTATTATGTGGAAGGGAGTTTTGGGAATGTTGATTGTTGGGAGTTTAAGCATGTTTTGGTTAATAGTAGTGATGTTATCGTCCCTGAGTATGGTTCTCGATTTGTTAATTCGAGTATTAGTAGTCTTGTTTTTAGGAAAATTGTTTCGGGGGATGGGTTTAGCTGTGGATTAGTTGATGGAAAGGGTGTGATTTGTTGGGGTCCAAAGTTTGGTAATTTAGCTGTTTCTGATGATAAGTTTGACGCTTTGGCTTCTGGGAAGGATTTTGTTTGTGGGATTTCGGCTGGTTTGAGAGAGATTAAGTGTTGGGGTAGGATGAATGTGTCTGGTGTTGAGTTAGGGAAGACACGTTTTGTTGGGTTGTCGGCTGGAGTGAATCATATTTGTGGAATTAAGGAGGATGATCATGAGGTGAAATGTTGGGGCAGTTTGAATCAATCTGTTGTTCCGGGGAATTCAGGTTTTTTGGCAATTGCGTCTTCGGATTTTACTACGTGTGGTGTAAGGGAGCTTGATTTAGTACTTGATTGTTGGGATTTTCATGGAAGTTCGGTTCCAGAGTTCACTCCTCCGTTGCAGCTTTGTAGTCCGGGGATGTGTTCACCTGGCATGTGTGGCGATGGTAAGTTTGCGTTCAATGCCAGTACTTTAAACGAGCCTCAGTTAAGTAGCTTGTGTGTGAAGAGGGAGTTGAAGGTTTGTTTGCCTTGTGGGTCAAGTTGTTCAAAAGGGTTCTTTCCTTCTGGCGTCTGTAGCGAGAATTCTGATAGAATTTGTACTGCTTGTTCTTTGTGCGAGAATAGCTCTTGTGTTGGAGTTTGCGGAGAACATTCAAAGTCTGGGGTTGAGTTACTCGAGACAAATGCGATGAAGAAGCTGTTGCTCATAGTAGGACCTTCTGTCTCGGGATCCATTTTGATTTTAATAGCTTGCTGTGTTGTTCCGGGAATGGTGAAGAACGGGAGCGACGAGGGTGGAACGAAAAGGAGCAAATTTTGTATGGGCAAGCCGGTCATTGAGGCCGACCCTGGCCCAGTGAATCTGCTGCCAACACTCTCAGCAGCCTCAGTTACCGAAACACCTCAGATATTCCGTCTATCTGAGCTGAAAGACGCCACCCACGGGTTCAAAGAATTTAACGAGCTTGGTCGTGGGAATTATGGGTTTGTGTACAAAGCCATACTCTCCGATGGCAGATATGTTGCTGTAAAAAGGGCCAATGCTGCAACAATTATTAACACAAGCAGCCGCGACTTTGAGTTGGAACTAGAGACCCTTTGCAATATCAGGCATGGGAATATAGTGAACTTATTAGGGTACTGCGTCGAAATGGGGGAAAGGATACTTGTATACGAGTACATGTCAAATGGAACGCTGAGTGACCATTTGTACGAAGATCTTTCCCCTCTGAGTTGGGACATGAGATTAAAATTCGCATTGCAGGCTGCTAGTGGGCTCCAGTACCTCCACTGCGACGTCTCTCCTCCAATCATCCACCAAGACGTCAAAACCTCAAATATTCTCCTAGACTGCGAATGGAATGCAAGAATCGCAGACTTTGGCCTCCTCAACGCCAGTGACAAAGACCCATCTGCCAACATTAAAAATGACGTATCCAGCTTTGGAATAGTTTTACTAGAAATACTAAGCGGAAGAAAAACCTACGACGGTGACTACACTCCGCCAGAGATCGTCGAATGGGCTCTTCCACTAATAAAAAAAGGCAGAGCTGCAGCGATCATAGACAGAAATGTACCACTACCGAGAAATGTTGAGCCACTCCTAAAACTTGCGGACATAGCTGAACTAGCCTTAAAGGAAAAACCTAGTGACCGGCCTTCCATGTCAGAAATTGTTGTTTTCTTGGATCAAATCGTCAAGACTGGACTCGTCATGTAACTCCTCCATCCCCAGGTAAATCACACTATGACCGCTTGTACATTTCAGTTTCTGATAATCCATACTTCCTACGAGGCAGAGCAGATACATCTTCATCAGTTTTGCATACCGATTGAATTCCTTTTTTTTTTTTTTTTTTTTTGTCTTTTTCGTAGTGTGCCTTAACTGTAAGCATCTCGGCATGGGTATAATATACATGTAAAATTTTCTTTAAATTCAGTGGCCGGAAAATGTATGTATTTGCTGCATCGCCTTGGAATAAGTCTTTATGAATAAACTTGTGAAGATCTCTCCTGCTTGTCGTCCAGTTTTCATTAGAAAATCAAACTTGCCGGTTACTTTATCGGAACTCTATTATTATTACTTTTTACCGATCAGGTCAACTCGACGTGTAATGTGTACCATACACCGTACAGATTCGATCCGATTTACGCGCAGCAAGTCAATTCTTCATGAAAATGCATCGCTGGGGAATTCAGTCGATAAAAACTTATATTGAGGAACATATGAGCAAGTTGAGTTCATTATTTGATTATTTGAACACTTGACAGACGGACAAAGTGCTGAACTGCAAGCTCGCTCCTGCTGTTTTATTACTACAAAGATTAAATAACATTGGATCCTGGGTAGTGTTTGGTTTAATTACAAGTTAATTACTAAACACATGTTGGCATGTTTTAAAATGTTAGACTTTGTTAATTTGTATTTATTTCAATCGCTAAATTAATTAACAAGCTGCTGTTGCAAACTGTTTAGTAATAGTGATGAGATCATCCACATCTTGCAAGGCTGAACTTGGGATTTGGTTAGCCATTTTGTTCGGGCCTGGCCCAACGAATACGATGGTGATAGCCTGGTAGGGCTTAGTGCAAAGATACAAGAAGTCAAGAACACTATACAGGTCAAAATCTTATTATATTCTCCATCCAAATTTCAAACATTTAAATTCAAAACCCTAAGCTGAAAAAAATAGCAACTATAAGCAGAAGGCGGGATTTATTTTTAATGAAAATATGCATTTAAAAGAGCTCGATTTTCTCAAAATAGGTTAAACAATACCGTTTTATTCATCAATAATACGCCTGAAAGTAGTACGATTTTATGTGTTGCACAAGGTGGACAAATGATACTGAGACTGTTTAATCGTATACTAATAGGAAACTCTACTTGAAATTGTATTTGTATACATATGAGATATAATATTTGATATGAATACTTTCTGCAGGGAGTTTGATGACAAGAAGGGAGAGAAATTAAAGGGGTCGACATAAAATGGATAAATCAGCTGAGAAAGTTAACATTCCATGGTCAAAAGAAATGGCTGGAATTTAAATTCATTTCTAGTCCGATTTTCAGTGGCAATAAAATTGGAAAACCGGCCAAACGTATGATTCGTTGATCTTTTCTTTGGAAAACACAAATCTTGGAAGAAAAATAAATAAGTTAATTATACTCCGCACATACAGTGCAACATGAGAGAAATAAATGGTGAAGGAGACTGTGTTGCCTAACACACTCACAGGCAAAATGAGCTTCATAGAATACAATTCAAAGAAAAGTATCACACTTTATTTGTTAAATTATATAGCGTCTCTTCCTTAAAGCAACACACTTTTTTCTGAACAAGTAATATGAGTATGTGGATATCCAGTTCCAGTGTTCACTGTTTTAATGTTTTTTAGTTTTAAACAAATGGGATGTGTAAACTCATATCCGGAACGGCATAGTTTTGAGTGGTTATAAAGGGCTGTTGGCTGCACTAATCCCATTTCAATCACTATCATATTTGTAGGTTATATAAATGGCTAAGTAGGATTTCTCTCTCGAACATATTTGCAGTATAAAATTAATAGTAAAAGTTTTGATTTTGCAAATTTCATAGCTAGCTGCGTTGCTTCTATATACATAACGATGAGCGGATTGAATTGTGAGGTTGAGACTTGAGACTTCCATTCATCATAATTTCTCTCTCTCTCTCTCTTTATCTCAATTCACACAGCTCCTTCCTCAATCCTCACTGATCTCTTTCCACCTCTTACAAAATTCCATTTACACACATTATATTGGTGTCCACATCTCATCTCCTTCATTTCCTCTCCATCACACACACACACACACAAAAACAGATCCAAAGCCCTAGACACCTTTCAAACAAGCGACATATGATCTCTCAGATTCACTCTTCTTGGTCTCCTCTTTAATGACACTTGGGAATGTTCTTAGTTTGCTTGAGTTGGTTTTTCCCTAACTGCACTGCGCCAAAAAAATAGGATTGAGCCTCTTGTATTCACCATGATGAATCCAAATTAGAACTCATTCATGTTTAGTTTCAGGTGTTTTAGTGTGTGTTGTGGTCTTGATCTTCATCCACTTGGCCCTTCTTACTCAGTGAATCCACTATCTTGATCTCTTTGCCTTCTTGATGGTCCATCTCATACCATTCATGAAGATAGTACTTCATTGCATGCGTACACAGAGAACTGAATTGAGTTCAATGTTACATAGCGTATCTGGTGAACTGAGATCAGCATGTGTATGCGCATAGATATTCATCATATATGCCTGGCTCCCTGTATGCCATCTGCAGACCCTCATCGTGCCTCCGGTGGACTCCGTGGATGGCGTATGAGGAGCCAAGCATATGCTATAATTAATATACCATCTCTCTCTCTATAAATATTATGTCTACATTCGACATAAACCTACAACTTCAATTCATTAATGTAACCCTATGACGTTTACGGAAAGTTCATCTTCTTTAACAAATATGTGATTCATCTACTAAATTGATTATATGAATGGCAAGAACACAGGTTTTTTACTTAATCTTAATTTTAGGGTCCCTGTTAACAAGTCCACTTATTTGTAATTTTGATTTTAGGGTTGGCCACACAATTGAACCACAAAACTTTCAAAGTGTGCAAGACTATCAAATATGAGACCTAGCAACGTAGGTACGATATCTATTCAAGCATATGTCGTTGTGTTTATCACAGGGTGCTGTCCAAATGTATCATATTCTTTCTGCTGGGTGTTGTATATATGTTATGTCTTAGTAGTAACATATTATAGTTGGACTTAGACATCAGTGTTCCTTCGCTATTTGTTAGACATTGTGTGTAGATGTGGCAAAATAATCCGTTTAGGTAAATGAATTAATAAAATTCATTAAGAATTTGTTAAACAGATTAATGAAATCCGTTGAAATAAATGAATTTAAACAACTACTTAGGATATTTTAAGTTTAATCTATTTGATTAAATTGTCCAATCCATTTAATCCGTTTACAATAAATGGTCTAAATAGAGTGAACCATTTAATGTACAATCCAATTAAAATCCATTTAATCCATCCATTTTGCCGCCTCTGCATTATATACATTTAGTACCCTATCAAGAATAATATGAATTCATGTGATCTCTTCGTTCTTTCAATTTCCGGCGGTAAAATGCAGCGATTTTGCATCATTTGTCGAGCTTACACGAATAAACTAAATGCTTTGCTATATTAATTAAGATACAACAAATCCAAGTAAAAATACCTTTATTTTTCATGCTAACTTTGGAGTTAATTAAATCAGAGAATAAGGCAAGCCACTCAAAAATCCATCAGATGATGTCAAACTGTTGTGTTGTATTCGAATGTGTGTGTCGGGGTTTGCGGGTTGATGCATTTATGAGATATTTAAGTTTAGGTTTTTGGGGAAAGGATGTTTAACAAAATGTTGCCATGTTGGGGATATTAGGGTTAGGGGCTTGAGTACTGCATGTGCAGCTGCGGTATGCATGATTGAGGAATATTATGATGAAAGAAATTTGCAGACAAACTAAAATGGTAAAAACGTTACTGTACTCCACAATCAAGAAAAGGCTCTCATCTTTGCGGTGCTTGTGGTGGTGGTGCAAGGTATTGGAAAGGGTAGCTTAGCATCATCTCTGTAGAGGATAGTTAGAGAGAGATAGGGAGAGGGGATTGGGATTTTGCAGAAAGCTGTCAGGGAATCTCTCATCATCATCAACACCAACATCATGGATACAATGCAAACCCCAGTAGATAAAATCAACAGGCAGCAACAGCGACACATGAAGAAGCAAGTAAAGCTGGAATTCAGAAACAGATAAAACATAACTTGTATGTATATATATGCTTTAAGATTCAGGACCACCGCACCAAAAACCTAACCCTGGCTAGATTGCTAGCTTTATGATCATTCATATAATATGTAAATGTATACATCAACACGCGTTTTGTAAGTGGGCCCTTGGGAATAATATTTATACACTCATCAACTTCATTACACCGCGGTCTCTTTAGTCTTTTCCCTTCCTACAGAATTGGTAACATGGGATGGGATTGCATATAACATGGGTTGGGATTGATGTATGGTCAAAGTTGAAGGACGTTCTTGTTCAGACACATCATAAGCTAGTACATACATATTAGGGACCAGCCTACTACACTGCCACCACCTTATTACTCATTCACTTTCCAAGATTAACACTCTCATGATACTAACCATGAAAATCACAATCACAAGCAACTCATCTCCATTTCGAGGGTTTCATTAGCTAGCCCTAAACCGTAAAATTTAAAAAATCACCAATTTTTATATTTATGAAAAGTTTCAAAAGCAATGTACTGTACTAAATAAACACGAAAGGAGGCATTGCATTGAGTGTACTTTGGAACTTGTTTGTATACAAATGATGCACTTCATGTTGCACTGATTCAAGCAAGTGTTTGTAAGAACCATGCAAGTATCTCGCGTACGTGCACAAGTCTAGCTATGATCATATCATTAGCTTTTATTTGCCCAAATTGTGAAATGAACGAACAGACTCATTATAACCATCAGGCCAGACCCTGACATTGATTGAAACTTGAAATCCCTGCTAGTACTGTTCCAACCTGCACTCTACTTCATCTTCCATCAGATTTCCTAGCTAGCTAGGGTTGCTTTATACTCCTGTTTTCTTATTGTTGAGCTTTTTCAGATGAGTGCATACTTTGGTAGCTAAATGCTTTGTTTTGGAAATTGAAAAGGAAAAAAGCTGTTTTATTAGGGTTTGCATAAACTTTGACTATAGAAAGTGATATGAAGTCAAGTCAGTCTCAAATTAAAGCCTCATAAAATAGATAGAAGCCCCATTGAAGTGGGCTTTCGTGAAGAGGCCACAACCAGCAACCTTTTCTGGTTTCAGGTCCAGACTTCAACTGGTACGAGCCTTGTCAAATCAGATTTTGTAGAATGGTTTAGAATTTGGATCCCAATCAATAATGATTATTCTTGTGGTGCCCACTTTCAACATTTGTGGACAGGACTCGTGGTTGTATATTACGCTCTTCCACTCCACATAATTTGGTGGTGCTCATTTGGAATCTCTTGAGAACATATTTGGACGATTGTGAAGTATTGTACATTTAGTTAAAATGTGTAAAAGGGGGTGATATGCCTAAACTCACACCATGTATCTAACATGTGTGATGGGCTTAAGGTCTCAGTTTACTTAGATGGTTCTCATTTGACTATAATTCTCTCATGTCATATGTGAGATTATTGATAGTCAAACGTTGAAGGACATTCTTGTTCAAACCCATCATAAGATACGCACATATTAGGGACCAGCCTAATCTAGCCGCCATGTAACTTGTTCAATTTCCATCTTCCAAGATGAACAATCTGTCATGAAAATCAAAATCAAAATCAAGCCCTCTCCAGGCTCTGATCGTCATCGCGATCTTGAATACTCCACTGTATAAGTAAAGCAACAAGCTTCAGATATGATCCCACATTTATTCATATAAAATAATACCGCAGTGTGTGGCTCTCAAGAGCAGATTCATGAATGCTGCGCAACACAATGAGTACTTTGGAACTCGTTTGTATCCAATTGTGCACTTTATATTGCATTGATTCATGCAAGTGTAAAAAACAAGAAAGTGATGTGGTGTACATATGTACACTAGCTAGACTAGTGCAAGTATCTCCATCTTATCAGTATACTTTCTTTGCCCGATTTGTACAAGGAATACTACCAAAGAACAAAAACTCATCGAACCCATCAGGCCGTAACCTGACACTGATTGAAATCAAATACCCTAGCTACTTGGTTCTACACTTCTACAGCAGCATAGGTTAGTTTTATTGATTTTGTTTATGTTTTTCTTTTTCAGATTCATTGTATTTGCATACGCCTGGTACACTAACACCCTCGACCTTGAGACTCGAGGGAGCAACTAATGGACAACATTCATGCATACTTAGCCCTTAAGTTTAGGCAAATTACATTTCAATGTCTAAACATTGTAACAACTAACAAATATATTTTGTACATTGAACATGACACTCCGTCAAACCAGCTAGAGCTACCCCACATGTGTGACTTCTGAACCTCGGAAAATTCCGGATATTTCTCCGCATGAATATTCTTGCGGTTGCCACTTCCCAACGATTAGGGAACAAAGGACTGCTTATGTTGTACGTACTTCTTCATTGTAGCAGCAACCACAGCGTGCTTGTCAATATCTTTTTCGTTAGTTTAT
>JAWWMW010000627.1:45073-55959 GCA_035048345.1 Echeveria elegans
ACACGGGTCCAAAAATTTGTCGATCGAGTCACGCCCGTGTTTGACCGTTTTGATTGCACATTCGGGACGATGCATATTCTTCGGAATTAAAAATAAAAAATAAAAAATTCAAATTCAAAAATTAAAAATAAAATATAAAATTTAAAAATTTAAATTTAACAAAGAAATAATTTCCTTCGGGACGACGAGATCACCACTTGTATATATAGATAAATTATACGTACACAAACTAAGACACGGTGGAATCCATACACGTGTCATATGCTCACATGAGATACGTCGCCGTTTCATAACGGTCATCGCAAAGTATCTTAAGTTGAACCCTTGTGCAAGTTTAGTCATCAACCACTATTTTTACAAAATTTATTTTTACAAACTTGGTATTTATTGTAATTAAGTAAATGAGAAGAAATTATGGTATTAAATCTGGATCTAATGCAACAACCTGTCATTTATAGTCAGAAACAAAATGATTTCAGAACAAATAATGTAAATGACCTCATTTCTATTTATGTTTACATGAAAATGAAATTTTGTTTACTTAAAAAAACAACAAAATGACACCATTTTTGTATCACTTTGGCTACCCCAAATCTCTAAATCCTAAAAGAAATTCAAATTTCAAACAACTTTCTATTTCCTCATTCATGATTCTCAAGAATGTAATAAACAATAAAGACAAAAGTGCATGTAAAAAAAACATAGAATTGTGAGTTTAATTTAAACTTTAATAAATTCATAGATTCCAAAAATCTTTAATTTAAAAAATCAAAATTATAAATTTCAACAAAAAAAATTATATATATAATTTTACCTGTCTCTAAAGCAACGAATAATTTATTAAATTGTTCCATCTCTTCTTTTTTTTCATCAACTCATCTTCCAACATCTACTGATCTAAAAAAACCCTAGCCCTAAAAATTCAACCTTTTTTCCAATCCAAATCCGCCCGACCGATCCTCGTCATCTCATGGGACGTAAACCGGCTTCTGCATCGCTCGCTCCAGGATTCAGATTTCATCCGACTGATGAAGAACTCGTTAGATACTATCTCAGGCGGAAGATTTGCAGAAAGGGGTTCCGGTTTGACGCGATTGCTGTTACTGATGTTTATAAATCTGAGCCATGGGAGCTTCCAGGTTTGTGAAATTTTAGTCTTTTTTTTGTTGGTTTGGAGTTTGAGTTTGAATTTGGGAATTAGGGTTTTTTGTGTTGGTAATGTGATTTTGTTTGATGGATTTGTGATATTGAGTTTCGTATGTTAATTGAGCTAAAGTTGCTTCTTTTGATTATTGTGTTGATTTGAGTTCAGAATTTAGTCTACTGGCTTTGTTGTGGGTGTGATGGAATGTAGGAAAGTCGAAGCTGAAGAGCAGGGATCTGGAGTGGTACTTCTTCAGTATGTTGGATCGGAAGTATAGTAACGGATCGAAGACGAACAGGGCTACTGAGAATGGGTACTGGAAGACGACCGGAAAGGATAGACCAGTGTTGCATAAATCAAAGACTGTAGGGATGAAGAAAACACTGGTGTATCATCGTGGTAGGGCACCTCACGGTGCAAGATCTAATTGGGTAATGCATGAGTATAAACTTATGGACGAGGATTTGGAGAAGTCAGGTGTCTTACAGGTTAGTTATTGATGGTAAATAAATTGAAGTGAGTTTATCAGACATATTTTTGAACGAAGTTTAGTTTGATGTATTTGGGTGTTTTTGTCTCGGGTCTTCTGTATGCGAAGGATGCATTTGTACTGTGTAGAATATTTCAAAAGAGCGGCTCAGGGCCTAAGAATGGCGAGCAGTATGGGGCTCCATTTGAGGAGGAAGAGTGGGATGACGACGAGGTGACAATTGTGCCGGGCGAGGAGAGTGTAGAAGAAGTGGTTCTTTCTCGCAACCCTTACCCTGAAGCGGATGCTTTTACCATTGATGCAGATGAGCAGGTTTGTCATAACATTAACTAGTGTGTAATTCATCCATTAACCTGTTCATGATAGTATGCTATTCACTGTTTTGTCCGCACATGGTTAGACTTAGTGAAATATATCAATAGTATTCTGAGAATATACATGGACTCTATATGGGTTAAGGTATATTTGTTGAAACACCTTTTTGGCGCTTTTAATGTGATACTTTACTTTTGCACTACAAAAATACTAGTACCTTAAGTGATGTTTATCAGTCCAGCTGACTGTTGGTACCTTAGTCTTATAAGGTGTAAGTTTTGAAGTTGGATCATACCTAAGAGTTACTCGTGTCCATTTCCTTTTTCTTTTGGCATGATGGGCACCTCCTAGTTATGCATTTATTTGATTAGCGGATAGTGACCAATATCAGATAATGTTACTTTTGACTAATTCCACTTGAGCTTGAGAGATTTTTGTTGCACATACATAACGTGTTAACACTACGAGTAGGTTTTTGATGTATGACTCATCTTGCTTTAACTCATTGGCTTGTGAATGTACGGCTATTTATCTTGCAGCCACTTGACTAGTCATCTATCATAAGTGAATGATATTTACCTTATGCAGAAGGATTCTGACGACGTGCTTATTGCCCCTCCTCCCTTCAACTATTACGAAGGTAGTGGCAGTTACATGTTTGATGACGATGAAAAGCCTTTCATTGGTAATTGGGAAAGTCACGAATCAAACTTAACAGCTGAGGAACCGTGTTTCGATGTGCTCGGTTTCCTTGAGCCATTTGAGGGGGGTGACGGACCAGTGAAGGAGGAACAATTTGTTGAATCGGGTGAAAATCCTTTGGATGACACCAACCTTCTTGTTGAACCCTATTGTACTGCCAATCAGGAACCTAACCTTAATGAAGGCTTACTTTTAGAGAACGGTGACTTCTTAAATCAAGTGGAACCAGATCCTTCGAACTTTGATATGCTCGACGAGTATCTCAACTATTTTGAATCGGCTGATACCAACTCAGAAAGTGTTCTTCCTGAAAATGCAGTATTGAAGGAAACTGAGAGCCAGGTTGTGGCAGCTGAATCACTTGTCAATCAAAAGGTAAACTTTTTCGTATGCGGATTTTTACCAAGCTGCCCGCTATCTTTGAAGCATTTGGTTGACGTTGCCCGTTTTTGCATCAGGTTGACAACGGAACTGGGCATTATACTTTGAAAAGCCCACCGGTTCCAAATGCAAAAGGGAGCGATGTTGCAACTTCCTCCCACCAATGTGCTGAGGACGCTAAATTTAACTCCTGTAAGTTACAAATACGAACATCTAGTGAAACTAATGATGCCACATTCGACAGTGAGCTGGGATATTGTTTCCTTTCACTCCTCCAGCGTATCTTAATCTTGTGCTTTAAATCTTTCTTGCAGATTACGAACACTCATTTATCAATATGTTGGGGAAGAAAACGACTCCCTACTCATTCTCAACCAAAGACGCATCACTCAGGCTGTCTTCGTCATCTCAATCTCCAAGTTCAATCCATGTCACTGCAGGAATGGTCCAGATCAGAAACATGGATGGTTTTGGAAATACTCTGTCATGGTCAATTCACAAGAACGGAAACACTGACATTATCTTATCCCTTGAACTAGCCCAAAGAGATGCAAATAGTTCCAACTTGGACGCACTACCAGGCAAGTCATCCTCATCCGCCATGACCAGGGCTTGGTTCTATCTCATCGTCTTTTGGGTCTTAATTATCTCCATAAGCTTCAAAATCGCCTGCTTCGTATCGGACAAACCCCGTGTTCCTTAGATTTAGAAAGAACTAGAAGAAAAACCAACCACCAAGGTGTATTCTCACATAGAAGAAGAACATTCCGTTCTTGTTTGATCTTTCACTGGTCTCGGTGTCCGGCCGTGAAATAGTGTACTATTTATCTCATAACTCCACCAGGCATCATTAGTAGTCAACAAATCAGTAGTGCAGCAACTTCAAGCAAAATCGCTGAATTATGAAATAAATGCATAACGACAAAGTTGAAATAGCAGATGCGACACAACGGCGTCGTTTAAGTGGCTTTTGCGACACAACGGCGTCGTTTAAGTGGCAGTTGCAACACAACGGCTGCTTACTCCGAAGCGACACTGCGAGCTTCTCTCGCTCGTCTCAATCCAAACCCGAATCTCACACTTCACGGGCTCGGTTCACCCGCAGTTCCCGGCGTCGCAATGTACATACGACATTATATTAAGTACATTTATGATGGCAATAATTATAAGTTTACCTATTAAAATCCATAGCATTTCCCAGTCCACACTACAACCAAATCCCCATTGATCCTCTGGAAATGGCATTTCTCAGTCCGCATCCGCAAATGAGCAAGTAACCGAGCTCATACTTGCATTTTCCATCACCTCCATTCCATGCTCCAGATCTTGGAAAAAAAATCATACTAAGATAACGAACACTGACTCCTCACTGTGGTCAATAAATACAAACGATTCCTTCCCCGGAGTCAGCTGATAAATCTCGCATGCGCTTATCACACGCCCAACTGGTGAATCCCTCCCCGGAGTCATCAAAATCTCAGTAGCTCCAGCCAGAGGCCATTCAGATGAGTAAACAGTCACTCCTGCTGTAACATTCAGATTCGTGTAAAAGTTTTGTCCGTTAATCTTCTCGTCAAAGTTTCTCCAGCTGTATGAACTTGGAGTTACTTGATCCTGAAAATATAGAGAAATAAAGTAGTTTCCGCTAGGGAGTGGAAATGCCAGCCAGTTGACTTAAGTCAGTAGTATTATACAAAGAATCACCGGAAATGAAACGACTTCCAACTGTCTGCGCATTCCTAGCAAGACAGAGGCTCGTTTTCATCCCTGCTGCCCCAACCACAGTACAAAATATTTCACTCAGTATTGCATTTTTACTTCCATGCGAGTAAATGAAGAAAAAAAAAGGAATTGAAATTCAAAATAACAATGTAGTTTTGACCCTTCTTTGGCAAATTTTCATCGTTTGGACTTTGGCGTATGATTCAGTTTTCTGAAATCTGAATAGCTTAATAGTGTAATAGTACATGGGAGCCAGATGTGGTGCAGCGACGCAAGTAGGTGCACCATTACTTCTTTCATCTTTTCGGCACTTTTCGACTCATAATCTGATTTGGACGTAAACCAGAGAATTGTAGCTGATTCAAAGAGCTGCAATTCTCTAGTTTACATCGAAATCAGATTCTAAGCCGAAGGATTCCGAAAATGGGTGCGAAGTTATGATTCAGTTTAAAATAACACTGAACAAAACAAATTTGTTCATCTTAAAACAAATTCTTTAGTTTACGTCAAAATCAGATTCGGACCCGAATGATGCTGAAAATGGGTGCGAAGTTACGGTGTTGTGAGTGTCAACGCGATACTAGATCAGAATCCTAGTATATGACATTGTATTCCGTATACTGCTATTTTTGGTAGTTCGCATCATAGGATCTCAATTCTATTTTTATTTTTTTTGAATTGGGTGTTTTTGTTGCATTTATTGTTAGTGTCTTTCCAGTGAAGTAGTTTATTTTATTGATGTGCAGCTTCGATGGTGAATCAAATATCTCCACTGTATGGTTATTTAGTCAACTGGTTTTCATTCTGCTTGTATTCATATGTTGTTGTATATGCCTCACTCATTCACTAAAAGCGGCTTGAATATAATGTTGCACATATCCTCGGTCACACTGTTTTTCACATTCATGTATCCAATGCGTTACAGATTTTTTTCAGATATATCATCTTGAGGGTGAAGTCAGAAGTGAATTTATTCGTGCAGTTAGATTGTGTGTGGTGGATGTTATATTGTTTATTTGGTACCTGTTGAGGATGGCGATTATCATGAGAGACGATGATGAATTTGTTGAGGGTTAGGCGAAGCAGAAATTATTAATAACTGGGAAGTTGGTCTCCTAATCGTGTCATTCATTCTTTCTGGTTTCCGACATAAAATAAATAGACTTATTTTCACTACTTATACTCTCACTTTCTGCGGAAGGTCATTTACATATCTGCGGATCAGAGCTGCTGGTTTCTGATGTGCGAAAAGATAATAAAGTGAATGGCTGATTGTGTGATTATGTCAGACTCTACATTGGACCAGTACCAGGAGCAAAACATCTGCAAGAATCAAAAACCAGGTACTGAACAGGTACTTGTTTCGTCAACTGTGTCTGTCAAAGCTGAGCCAGCAGCTGAAAATGTGACTGCCCGACGTCCCAGAGGCAGGCCAGCTGGTTCTAAAAATAAGCCAAAGCCTCCCATGATTGTTACTCGAGACAGCCCCAATGCTCTTCGTGCCCAGATGGTGGAAGTGAACTCAGGTTGCGATATTTGTGAAAGCTTGATTAGTTTTGCAAAAAGGAAACACAGAGGCCTATGCTTTCTAAGCGCTAACGGGTGTGTAACTAATGTAACTCTCCGTCAACCAGCCTCATCCGGTGCCATAATGACCCTCCATGGCCGGTTTGAAATTCTTTCACTTCTGGGGTCTGTCCTACCACCTCCCGCACCGCCAGGCATCACAGGGCTAACGGTTTATCTAGTAGGAGCACAAGGGCAAGTAGTGGGAGGAAGTGTTGTCGGTCCACTCGTCGCATCAGGTCCTGTCGTCATCATGTCAGCTACATTCATGAATGCCACCTTCGATCGCTTACCTGTAGACGAAAAAGATGAAGAAATGATCTCAGCAATGCACCATCAGAATCAGCAATTCCGCAACAACAACAACAACAATGTCCGTAATCCCCACCGCCACCTTGATGTCCCTGATATCTACTCCCTTAATGGGGCGGCCGCCACAATTTCTCCTGAAATCTACTCCTGGGCAGCTCCATTGAACTCCATCAAAAAATTTCTCTAAGCCCGTCTTCTTCCTCATCCTCACACTCGCGCGCCTCTCTAGTCCCTATGCCAACAATTAATCACATTCGCACCTCAGTCAAGTCACTTGTATACCTCAAAAATCAGATTAATATTGTTATTCAGTTATCTTAATGATGTCGTTTTATTTGTGTTAAGTAAACGTATAGTTCAAAACTGATTAAACCAGTTGACCTAAGGGAGCCCATTACGTTGACCATTGACCACTCCGTCACTGATTACACCACACAGTCAAACAAATTGTCAACAACAATACTACAACTACAAAATGTCTGTAGATCAATTCAGAGTATATAAATACAAAGCAACAAGCTTGATGTAACCAAAACAAATGCAGATTCCAGATTCTATTTCATTACAACCTTTTTGTAACAAGATAAATTTTATAACTCACTTCTCTCCAACAGCAAATGCAACCAGAGAAGACATATTGCGCGTGAAGAAGTAACGCCCCCCAGGCTTTAAATCCCATTCATCGTTCTCATTTAGCAAATGGAAACCAGCAGCTATCAGCTGCATTATCTCATCAGCATACCAGTGATAGTGTTTTCAAAGAAAAAACAATGCAGATTTCTCATAAGTCATACTAGCGAAAGTATCAAATTGCTGCTGAGAACTACTAAACACTCATTCTTCTGTAGTAGACAAACAACAACAACACGCAGCCAATATGCGGTAAATAAACTGATGAAAACAAGTAAATATTTACCTGTGGCACGAAACTGCGTCCATGACTCACTCAAATAGTACAGCAAGTCCCAAACTGCTCGATCTGACAACCTCCACTCTAAAACCACAACATTACATCACAAATTCAAACAAAAACCTAATCACAAAATCATCTATCAAATATTTACCTGTGGCGAAGAATTTGGATGAATTGGAGAGTGGCGATGGTCGGTAGCGGTGGAGGAGCTGCAGGCGAGTGATGGCCGCAGTTGAAATCGCGACTGCCGACTTGTGGCAGCTCTACCAAGCTCTAACAATATGTATAATCGTCTGGCACAGAACGGTATACAACCTTGTCAGACTGTTGACAGTAGACGCTACTTGAACTGCTGCTCTAATCCAATATGTAGACCTTAACTGAGCACTCTAATGCCGGTGGTGATATTACTCTAGTGCGTCAGAGCTTTGCACCTTTTATCATTTACAGTCATTTATTTTCCGCTAGGTCCTTAGTGTAGTCCATTAAAGCTTATCTTATTTTATTACTCCTCCGTCCCATTATTCCAAATATAAGTCAAATTTTTTTCCACTCATATTTATCCTCACTCACCAATCTATTTACTTTCCACTCATTCTTTTTCCTGCTTTTACATCACACAACATAATTTTCTTAATGGGACGGAGGAGGGAGTATTTACTTGCATGAAGACGTGACTATTCAATGAAGTTAAAGTAATATTTTTAAATAATTCACCATCAAAATTTCATCATGGAGCAAATCAATCAAGAAAATTTCAAAACGAGACCATAAAAATGGAAAACAAAGTTCTGGATTCAGAAGAAAATAATCATCGTCAAAAGACAACCCTCATCAGGCACCCTCAGACAAGTGTTGGATAATTTTCGCTTCATCCTGATCAAACAACTCGGTATTCAAAAACAATTTTTCAAGAAACTGGCTCGGATTACTCAGTGATGGCTATTAGTATTAGGTTCGATTCTGCCTACTAATTTCCTCAAATTGTAAATCAGAAGAGGGAGCTTGCTATCATCATCGATATCCAAACCCCATAAAAAATTAAACCATAAAAAAATCCAAATACGAGATTACTCAGTTCAGCGGGGTTGTCGACACGCATACTTCTCTGAAATAAAAGAAGCCTACAATCCGGTCTGTTGAGCTTGAATTTCATTGGGTCATCACCGCAATCTCGAATACAAATATACCACTTTCAGAAAAAAGGGAAAAAAGAGAGAACAAGATTGTACAGCGAACGGCAAAGTACAATGATTGACGATGTTAAACAAAGCGGAAAGACATTATGTTTATAATATAGAGGTGCACGTGTTTAGGGTTTCCAAGATGCGATGCGAATTGGGCTGAGCTAATATGGGCTGGGCCTCTTCATGACTTTTTGACACTTGGCCATAGTCTAATTTTCAATCGTTTCATTCAACCGGGCTGGGCCGTTTCAAAATGACCCGCAAGCGGAAAAGCTCAGTTCCCTAACGCTCCGTTTGGTTGCGGGTAAAAGGTGAGGAAAGAAAAAAAAAATAATAATTTTTTCATGAGAAAGTTGTAAGAAAAATTTGATCCAAATTTGTCTATTTTTTACATTTTTTTCCTTACAATCAAACACATAATTTTATTTTCACTTAAAATTTTCCTTTCCTCTCCTTTTTCCTCACAACCAAACGGAGTCTAACGATTTGCAGTCCCTAACCCGCTCGGCCCATCGACCTAAGGGTCGGGCTAGGGTCTTCATGTACTTGAAAGGATAACCATTCTCCTCTGTTAAATACTCCGTCGGCCCAGACCAGTTTGTCGCAATAACTGGCAGGGACAGCCATAGCTTCCACTAGTGGTCGCCCCCATCCTTCTCCTCTCGACCGAAGCACAAATGCATTAGCAGCTTTGTACACTCTTGGATCAGACTGAGCAATGTGATCATCTAGCACATAAATAGGCGCCTAACCACCAATTGGTTCCTTTAACCCTGTCTTCTTCACAAAACCAACAATTTTATTCCCGAAGTTTCGATCAGAATGGTATGGATTCGTCAACAGGAACAACACCACATAATCATCACCTGAAAACTCCCTCAAATATGCACCCAACAACACATCCCAACCTTTCCTATACTCCCATTTAAACACACTCAGAAACATAAAGGCATCCCTGTTCCCCGACCCCAACACCAACTTCCCAACAGACCTCAAATCAACCCCCTCATACTTCCCTGGGTCCAAAAACTCAACATCAACACCCTGAACAACCTTTGCCACCTTCTCCGCCTCAACCCCACTTTCCACAAAAGTCCTCACATGAAATTCCGTAGGAACCCAAACATAACTCATCCTATTACATTTCTTCACATGCTCCTCATTCACCGAATCACTCTCAAACATCGTCCTACCTATCACCGCCAAGAACTCACCATACTCCCCGGCGGACACGGAACAGTATGAAACAATGGAGGATTCCACGGCCCTGGTTCGCTATGACACACTACAATAGTCTCTTTAAACCCACATTTTGTTCTATAAAGCTCAATAGCCAACTTCTTAACATCTTCATCCAACCCCTCCCAAAACTCCAATGACTCTAAATCACCATGCTGATAAATCCCCAATCTAAAACTAGGGTTTTCAACATTATACTTATGCAATGCCAAAATGTATGACCACGCTTGAGAACTGTATCCACCGCCTGATAAAAACGGAGCCATCCACAACAGACAAAACTCATTCCGAAGTTTCTGATTCGAAATTGGGATTAGGGATTGCTTCAAATCGGAGCTTTGGTGAAAAAAGCGAGAGTTTTATCAATTGCATCGATTTGGTATGATAGTGTGAGTCGGAGAAATCGGATTTTGAGGTGGTCGGAGGTGGTGATAGACCCTAGCGACAGTGCCAAAATGAGGACAATTAGAGCATATGACAGGTAGAGAAATGTGCGTGCGGGTTTTGCGGCGGCGGCGCGAGGTGCGTTGGGTTGGATTCCATGGAAATTTGGTCGCGGAGGTTTCAGAACTGTTCCTCAAAATTAGGGTTTTGTTGAAGGTTTTGGGAATTCTGGGAAAAAAATTTTAATTTGCCCTATTTTTGAGTTTTGATTTCAGTTTTACCGTTTGTTGAGTTTCGGTTTCAGTTTTGCCATATTTTTAATAAAATCGTAGTTGTCAGCTACGGTTTGCTAAAACAAACCGCAGCTGACAACTACGGTTCGTTAATTTAATAAAATCAGAAGTCTTTTTCACCGTAATCTTTTGATTAGCAAACCATAGCCAATTGCTACGGTTTTTTATTTATAAAACCGCATTTGATGCCTACGGTTTTAGTAGAAAATGACTACGGTTTCTATGTTTTTTTAAAAAG
>JAWWMW010000627.1:58959-72238 GCA_035048345.1 Echeveria elegans
TTGACAATAGTGAATGCGTCTTAAGTTTGTCTCATAGTTTCAAGTCTTATTACACTTTTAAAATAATTTTAAAAATAATGATTGTTTAGCTACTAAAATTAAATTAATGTCAAAAGAACAGAATCTTATTGTTGCTACCCACTCTCCTTTCCTCTCCTCCGTTCTCTACTCTTGAAATCTCCCGTAAGCCCTAATTATTCAATTCTCCGATCGGCTCCATCACATTATGTCTTGCTACAAAGGAAAATACGCCCCGCCGATAATTCGTTTTTCTTATTTCGTTTCAATTTTATTTAATTTTTCGTTTCAATTGACTTTTTGAGTTATAAGAAATATATTATTATTATTTTAATTTCATCTCGTGTTTTACGAACTAATTAGATGCGCTTCTGGTTTAGTGTTTGTTGATCTTTTTGATTAGATCCGGATCGATTTGTGTAATTCGTGTTGTGTGCTTGATTTGTTGGTATGAGAATGAATTTTGCAGAAGTATAAGCGAGACTGAGTTCTTTGTAATTTATCTGACACTTGTCAATCACTCAATTGTCATAAAATTAGTTTTTGTGTTTTTTGTTTCATCGTGTAATCGTTTCGAAACGTTGCATCTGGCTTGGTCGATGTCTGGTTTAGATATGTGTGATCCTGTATTATTTAGTTTGTCTTTGATGTCTCTATCTAAATAGGTATTAACACTATTAACTGTGGTATTGAAATTCTTGAGAACCTGATTTTATCACCTTGCCATGGACTGGACAGTGGAAGTTTCTGTTATATGGTTTCGTGCTATGTCAGTCTAGTATATATAGACTAGAGGTAAGTCCGTCGTCCCGATGCCGACGGGACCGCGATACGAACATATATTTTTTATATCTCCGTTCGATTCTCCATATTGTTCTCAACGTTTTAATTTTAATTTTTTAATTTTTAAGGTATTTTTATCCTGATATATTCATTCGATTTCATTCAAATATCTCGATGCATTCCACACAATTTCAAAATTTTAATTTGTACATATGAATTTCTATTTTTTTTTAATTTTTACTATTTTTGTCTTATTCCTTTTTTATCTTATTCTTCAACTCTTTTAGCAACGAAATTAAAAGTTTTAGCGACGAAAATTTCCGTCGCTATATGTGTGGTTGTGGACATGAATTCTATTATACATATAGATATATAGATATGGACTATATGAAATATAGTTGACCTCTATGATTTTTAATTTTTGGAGGATGTACGAACTATAAAGTATATGAGTGAATTATATGACATATAGAAGGTATACGTGAAGCATGTGAACTAAATAAATTTTGACTTTAAAATTTAACTAGATGAACTATAAAAGTACTTTACGAACGGTAGTTCGAGAACTATAATATAGTTATATGAATTACACCAATCAAAACGTGTTTTACAAACTTACCAACATGCCCCTCATTTAAATTTAATAAGATTTTTGAATCATATTAAATCTTGACCATTGATTTTAAAGATGAATGACTTAGATTTAGTTCTCAAGTTCTCGTCGTAGGGAGATATATATAAATGCAAAAAGAAAGCATTAATAAACAATAAAATTAATATAAGAAATAAAATTAATAATGTACAAATAATGTATAAATATATTTAATTGAATTAATAATTTATTTAATGTGCGTGTGAATAATAAGTAATTAGTAAGTTGGTCCGGACTATCACTTGGGGTAAGGGAAGACACAGGTCACTGGGTGGACCTTCAAAAGGCCCAATCCAACTGGCACGTGACGAAGGTCCTACCCAATCCACATTCCGATCCATGATCGTGGTCCATTGGTGCACTTGCTATTAATTATGTAGACATAATAATTTTTGTAGAATGTAGTCATGGATTTGTTCGCGTCTTCATTAGAGATTTGACATAACATATGACCTGATAGCTAAATAAAACAACACAGTCTAAAACTGTGCAACGAATGCTAGTTCTATATAATTGTCGGCAATATCAGATACAATTCCAATAATTTTTTTTGGAAATGAGGTTACTTGGAAAATCTATTACAAAACTATAGTTTTTAGAATACTACGGAGAACTATGATTTCTTCTAATATCGAACTGAAACATTTTGTGACGACAGACTCGAAGTTTGGTTATTATTTCAGGAAAACATAATTCTAATGATATTTAAAAAAAAATTAAGAGTCATATGATTAGATAGCGATTGGTTGGATTATGAGTTTGTATGTTAAAGCATTAAAGGGCATTGTTAGAGTACTGTAAATATTCATTGAAATGCTAAGTAGATTAATCTGGAAATGAATGGAAACATTTCTAATCTTTGTGCCCTAATCTCCTCCGTTCCCAATATCGGCTAACTAACCCCTCCTTTGTCTCCGTTCGCTCTCTTCTTCTCCGATCTTCATCTTTCATCTTCCTGTTCCTATCGTCATATTGACGGATGCGCTTTTTTAATTCGTAATTCATAATAAAGGAAATCAGTGACTGTTTGAAAACATTGCCATGAAATGTGGAGCACCACCAGTCCGGACCACCACACCGGTGACCTGTCCATTGAAATTATTCGCTAATCCAGCAGTGCAGTACAAATCAATTTTAATAATTAACGCAAAATAAAGGTAATGCAAATGTAAATATTTTTGGCAAAATGAGAGATTTGGTCGAGAAATGATGAAATATATAGAGTCACCACAGAACAAAATAGTATATCGCCAAATATGTATTTCCCGCCCTGCGCCTGTCCTCTATAAATAATTATAAGTCACGCCATCATTAAATATAGATTTTTCGAATGCCCCTTCATAAATAATTACCATGCATGTCATCATCACACAGTAACTTCAAAAATAGATGCATATGTCTTTTTTGGATGCATCCCCATCGGAACGACGGAGTCCTACGGAATATGAAAATAAAGAACGTAATATCGTAGATGATGAAAAGTGGAGCGGGAAACACTGAAAAATTTGAGGAGAATCGAATGAAGACGTCGAAATCAAAAATACATGTTTTCGACGCATCCAGTCGGGACAACAGACTCTTCTTCTTGTAAATAATGAATGAAGAGAGATACTATTTATAAGAATACATTTTATTTAAAAAAATATATTTTTTTAAAAGAAGAATGTATAAAAAATGTAGTTAAAATGTAATTATAGAAAAAAAGTGATGTATTTCTTATAACTCATTATGACATTTACACATGAAAAAAAATAATAGCCATTGCGCAGTAAAAAACCATCTGTCAGCGCCTTCTGCGAGACAAATGATAATTTTTGTCTAAATATAGAGAGAGCTGCCGGGGGCTCCATTCCCTTAGCTTCAGCCCACCTCGCCGATATTATCCTAATAAGTCGATCCGCCCTTCCTCCAAAACCTCCCAAAGATTCCAAAATAAAAGGTTAAAAAATAAGCCCATTTACCGAACAACCAGCCTCGTACTTAGAAATCTTCTTGTCTTCTGCTATTTTGGCCGCCTCTCCAGCCTCTAACATTGCACCTCCCCCAACAAAAGGAGACACAATAGAAACATCCACGCATAAATCTCTACCGTTGTCCCAAGCAGGCACTAAAATGTCCGCGGGCTTCTCCCCGTTATTAAGAAGGCCAGCCACCTCTAACCTAGGACCCATGTTAGCCTCCCTAAGAAAAGTAAACAGTGTATTTCTCACTGCGTTGTGTCTTCTAATCCTCCTCCCCCAACCCGGACAATGAGAATCGTGGTCACCAGCTGCGTCCGAAGTCTGCATCCCCCTACATGCCGTACAAGCCCGAGAAAACGCAAACACATTCTGTCCGGTGCGATATTTTAGAGCCAAACGATACGCCGCCGGGTTCATATGAAGCCCAGAAAGAATGTGCGTCTAAAAATCATTAATATTAGTTAAAGATAAAGATATAATATAATATAAAAATGTATAAACAAAAAAATATTAATGATAAAAGTTTGATGCGTTTTGGGGGGCCAATCTGGTCTCGAAGAATACCTTTTGGTACTCGGAAACAAATATGAGTTGAATTCAAAGATAAAAAGTACTAGCGGTGATTTATAGAAAGAACATGCAACAGTAAGAGCATATGTAGCTTCCGAGGTACGACATTAGATATGCCAAAAACGGTAAACAAAAATAATACTCCGGTTCTTCGCCCCAGAGAGTCTGTAGGAATATAGGGTCCCAAGAATACTCCCAAGTAAATGGGAAAGTAGAGTCTGAGCAAAAGAACTTTGTCAACTGGTGATTGTGACGGTGTGTCATTTAGAACTGAACCCTTAACCTTTAATGGGTTCACTCTCCAGTCTTCTTGCTTCTGAAACATTCTTATAGCAAACCAAATTTCTTCTTGCATTGGTTTACTGTTTTGCCTGGAACTGCAGCTGCCACACGTAGCCAGCGCTGATTAGCTTCCTCGCGAAATGTTTTCAAAGCTTGTACTAATGGCTTTTCTTGGACAGCAAACCAATGGTCTGGATCTGAGCTAGACGGGGATCCATTGGCGGCAGCCGGTACATGTTTCTGCTCTGCTGCACCTACATCGGCAGGCTATACAGTTGGAGTGGTGGTCGCATCTACTACATAAGAGATGATGAAGCATGGCGCAACTTCGCAGGAATATAAAACAGTTTTCTGATCTATACACTTAACGCCACATGCCCACAAAAAGTATAGAAAACAGGAATATAAAACAGTTTTCTGATTTGTTTATAAAAACTCAATTTATGTTTACTAATCATGTGATGCACACCGACTTTCCAACTCTCTTTGTTAGCAGAAAGCTTGAACCATCAAATTTGGAGTGTCAAAGTGTAGTTGATTGTGTGAAACGGTTGTGGTCAAGCGTTTAACACCTTGAACATTAATCCAAGAAATCACGAGTTCGATTCCCCAGAGAGTTCTTCAAGTTTCACATTATGTGTTTGAGTGCGATTTAGCTTCCTTTACATATTAAGTCGTAGCAGATATTGTGGCTTTGGGGAATACAAATTTTTTACTACTCGCTGTATATGATCTAAAGCCTAGTCCATATTACATCCTTCCAAATGCTAGATACTGTGATGTTGAAAAGAGCATCACATAGTATTTTGATACAGACAAATGCACATCAGTAGACTTGTTCCAGTTCCATTACAGTTACAAACTTTTCGTTGAATGTTTTGAATCAAAATCTCATATGTATTATCATCTACTATAACATATATGTACATCAATGGATCAATAAATACAACAATTGGCTGCTACATTTTATGTTCAACTCTCTATAACTACTGTCTTTGATGACCAAACATATGCAGGGGGTTAAATGTTGGTTCTGAATATATACAATAACTGGACTTCGGGGGATACCAATCCCGAAGCTGCCTACGTACCCTTCCTTGTTGTATGAAGGGATCAAGTTGACACACGTAGTTCTATGTTACAATAAACTGTCTTGTATGTCTGCTGAAGTCTAAAACAACGCCGTCTTTTTCAAGATGCTCCGGTTCATAGTAGTGCGCTTTGCTATTCGCTGACAGCTCCCTTGTGCTGCCTTCGGCAAGACCTTGAAATCTAACAGTTGAGTGGTCCTTCTCTTTTTTGCTGTAATGTGCAGGAAAAGAAAAATGTTAGTTTTTTTTTCTTCCATAAGGGGTGGTAGTCTAGTGGTTACACTCTTGATCTAAGTATCAAGAGTGCTCGAGTTCGAGTCGCTCGCGTTCGAGCACTCTTGAAAAATGTTAGCATTCATTGCACAAGTAAGAAAAGATTACTATCTACAGAAGATCGGCAGATGGAAGCATACTTTTACTGTACGAATCTTGAAGCTTCTGTTTCATCTCTTCGGGGTTTGGGATGTTTGCAGCTGCTCTTTTTGGCAGAGTGTTCGTCGCGCGACATGGCCCGGTGGTGGCTTTTAGTCTTGGTGCATCTCCTGAGTCCGTCATCTTGCAGCCCGGTTTATCCAGGACTTTTCTTGGTGCCACGCAGTCTGGATTTGTTATCTTGCTACCTGGTTCAACCAAGTTTCGTCTTGTAGGAACTTTATGGGAATCCTTCGTCTCTCGCTCGCAGTGTGGTCTAGACAATGCTCGTTTCTTGGTCGTAATACCTTCCTTCAACTCGCAGGGCGGTTCAGCCGATGCTTTTCTTTTGTTCGTAATGCCTAAAACCGTCGTCTTGCTGTCAGGTTCTCTCGTCAGGGCTTGTCCTGCAATGACAGCGTCGTCCAATTCCTCTGTAGTCTTCGAACAGGTTCTTGCCACAGCTGCTTTTTGTATCAGCGCATTCTCTGCATCCTTAAGAATCTCAGAAACTGTTTCTTCCAAAGCACGTCTTTTCCGCACATTCTCCATGTGTCCGGAATTAGCTTTCCTCTTGTTGTCAGTTTTTACCACCTGACCGCTTCTTTGTACTGTTCTTGTTCTTCTTAGTCCTCTCTTGCCGTTCTTGCTCTTTTCTTGGTTGCTCTCATGCACATGCACAAGCAGTGCATCGTCGTCGTGTCTTGTCGGCTTAGTGTCAGTAACCTCTGCATTAAGAAAACAACAATACACGTTAGAAACAAAGCTGTATCATCATAGTGGCAAGAACCAAGAAAGTGAATATTACTCACTTATTTCTTCAACACCATCAAAATAGGTTGACAGATCGCCTTCTGCAACCCATGAATCAAACTCTGAGTTGCACTCCCAACCCAAATCCCAGGGCGGGTTATCAAGCTGGCTCGTCTCTTGTGCTACGCATGTCACATCCATCTTTGAATCTCTTGTTAATGTGAGAATTATCGAATTAAAATGCGGTCAGTGTCAATATTTATGTACACCGATTATCTGAAAGAAACTTCTGAGACTTTATTTCTATGTCTGAAGCGATAATCATAAATAACATAACTGGATTGGATTGGATATAACTGGATTTCCGATCGCAATGTTTCCTAAAAAACAATCCCTTTTCCGATTGATTGTACATGATCCTACAAAAACTATAGATGGTTATTGTTTATCCATCTCCATTGTTTACCATCTTTTCATGCCATTCAGAGAACCCATTCTCCAGTACGTCTTTCATCCAAGCATGCATGCATCTCTCTTTTGCTTCGGAAAGTGGTAGCCATATCCTAGACCGCACAATCTGCTCTGGCCATGAATGAAGCTCTTCTGTCACTAGCAACGCGCAAATATAGCAGCTTTACACAAGCCTTCTGGACTGAACTCGTCTTGGTGAGTCGTGTTTTTGAAGTAGTAATAGCCTAGCAAGTCCTGCGATAATGGTCACACAATTTACATAAATTTAAAGCCCGCACGTCTGGAGTGTAGAATTAACATGACTAAGTTCTCCATGCACACCAGCCTCCTTCACAGCTTCTCTTTTAGCAGCCTCTCCAACAGTTTCATCATTTCCCCATCCTCCCAAGAAAATGTAGATTGCGCAGCTTAAATTTTTTATATAAATTAAAATTATTCGAAAAGGTGCATTCAACAAGCCAACGAAATAAACTGGTGATCAATAATTAAAACTTTTAAATTATGGGATCGGATCAGCACTTTAATACCTTTGGAAATAAAAGACCAGGACCACTTGGGGAGCTGATCATGAGCACCTCTACAAATTTCTCATGACTCCCACCACCCATTTCACTACATTCCCTATATCTGTACGGAACACACCTGTACAAAATAGCGACAATTCATGAAGTAAAAAGAACTTGGACTGTTATCAAAATTCAAAATCCATTAACTAACTGCAGAAAGAAACGGAAAAAACCACTTTCCTTAACCCAAAGCCAATAAAAAGAGCAGAGCTCGCCATCAAAAGAAAAAAACTCGTCACGCACATAGCTTCTCGACGGTTACAAGAATTTCGCTTTAAAAGAAAAAAACTCATGAAGCACACTTTCATAATTAAAGTTTCCAATATACTCGCATCACTCCAAACTTGTTTCTATATAACCCGCATATTACAATAAGAACAGTAAAGCACACAACTTCCCAAGGGTTCAATAAATAAAATCAAAGCCGAGCATCTACCGCTCAATATTCTTCCAAAAATAAGTGTCCAACTAAATAAATCCATGAAATTTCACATCGAAATAAATCGAACCAATTAGAAAAATTGTATCTTCATATATTAAAACTACAAAACATACACTTGTAATGCCAAACCCTAATTATTCACTTTGAAAATGACAAGACTAACATGGCACAATATAAAACGACACTGCAACAATAAAACCAAAAAAATCATAATCAGAATAAAAATCGAAACGTTCGTAAAAACTACCCGCTACGAGTCGATTTCCATCTTCGTACAGCTGCTGACCGCGACCTGTACGAGCCACCACATACCCCAATCATGAAAATCAATCAATCTGTATGAATTTAAGCACTTACAGAATCAATTACTAACACACCGTCGAACGAGAATCGGCTATAGCAATCGGGATTAGTGCGGTGCGGTCGGAATGCGGATGTACATCGGAATTTGGCTGGTGGAGCGATTTGGAATTTTTAGGGTTTGGGATGAAAGCGATAGAAGAGAGTGGATTCGGATGTTGTTCTTCTCATCAGACGGTGTGGATTGGTCAACGCGATTCTATCAGTCAACGCCATTTTAGGATATTCTTCACCCATCGTGTCTTTTTGTCTCCGAACGGCGTCGTGAGTGGCCAAATTTGAGACCTTGAAGCAAATGGACAAATGAAACGAGATGCAAATGAAACACTTTCTCATGGTGTTATGTTGTGCGGTTTGGGATTCAGGTGCATACATGCATGTGATAAGAATCAAATGTTGCTAACATTTTCCTTCGTAATAATAATAATAATATATTTTTTATAACTCAAACAGACAATAATATATTCCTTCATTGCTTTGAATTTGACCGGTAAAAGGGATCCACATTGCCATAAAAGCAGATTGAAAGAGCATGGGACATGGTCTTCGAGGCATCAAAGAAGATTCGGCTCTGGCAGGGCGTATGCCCTATGTCTCTTGCTACCGAGCAAATTGCTTACCAAGGGTCTGAATTGTTGCCTAGAAATGTTTTGGAACTAGGTTGCGTGCCCCAACTCTCTTCTAGCAGTATGAGGTTGAGCCGAGTGATTAATTTTTCAACAGCAGATTCTTCATGACTGCTCATTGAATAGGATGATTTCTTCAACACAGACGAGTCCTGCGAATGCCAGCTGAATGCTCAGAGTTACAGTAAAAAAGCATGAAGGGTGACTTGGTTGTAAAATAATGACCATACCTTAGCTTCTTGATACAACTCAAGGTACTGCATTGATTCTTTATACATTCCACAGTGGTAAAGAAGAATACCATAATCTCTTAGTTCCTTCGGATCAGTTTCCAGAAGTATAAGTCGTTCGCATGCTGTGCAACACAATCAGCAATTACTGCATTGAATGACTACAAAACATAAACTTGTGACATATAGCAATTACTGAATTACTGAAGTATAAGTCAGTCCTATCATCAGCTTGATGATTCGCAACAATCAATAAAGATTAAGACGCCAACAACATCCTTACATACATCAGGATATGTATTGATACTTTCAAGTTTCAACAGTAAATATTTCAGAGATCAAAGTTAATCATTATGGGATAAATCCTACCAGACAGTGCACGCCTCATATCTCCATACCGGACGCTAGTCCAAACACCGCGATCTAGTCTATGTTGAGCTGCCTTTGCTGATGCAAGCTCAAACCCACTGGAAATGATACAGAAGCAAATCAAACACTACATAGACAGAGCCCAGAGAAGCTAGGAATTGAGTTATATACATGTTATACTCTTTGAACCAAGCCTAAACCTTGATTGCTAAGCAGCAAAAAATTGCAGGACCTGTCATCAGATTTATCGTAGCAATTAGCAGCATGAGCTGCTCTCAAGAACAGGCTTCTTGCGTGATCGTGCTGAAATGGCCAGAAAGCTTCTTTCAAGTCAGTCAAAATCTGCAAAATAAACATGACATCAGATACTCTACCACATACTTGGAGCTCGGTGAATCTTAACGACATAATTAGTATATTAGTACCTCAACCAAGAGTGACTGTGCCGTCATTATATGAGCATGATCCGATTCCTTGCTTTTCTTTTTATGGTAGCCACTCGGGAGACCAGCAAAATCACGTGGGTAAAAGATTTCCACGTCGAAGTCCAATAGTCCCCATAATCGAATCCACTTAAGAATTTCCGAGTAAATTAGTGATAGCATAGCAGGAGAACCTGTTCGATGTGTCAGAACCTATAAATATATTAAAACAAAAGCAAGTTTATACATATGCACATTCGGCAATCGGCACAACACATGAACAAGTAACCTACAAACCAGAGCTCTTACCGAATGCAGATACAGCGCTCGTGGCTCCGTCTGGTACATCACACTACACCTTTGAAATCCCTGTAAATTCAAATGCAAACCTCAACAATCACTATAAACTATAAAGTATAATAAACACAATAATATCAACAAAGGCCTCAGTACAAAACCACACTACTGAAACAAGAACTCTAAAAACAGGAAAAGCACGCTTTCGAGTTTCCACCCTCCAAACTCGAACTTTCTCGACATCAATCTGACAATCAAATATTCACACAAATAAAACCAACACCATTTCTTTTTCTTATACCTTATCCTGATACAAATACATCTCCAAACTCTTCAAAAAATCCTCAGGACTAGATTTCAAAGCGGCACCACTCTTAGTACAAAAATCCATAGAATGATCAACTAATCGCTCCACAAATGCATCAACCGGCAGAGGCACAGACGAATGAGAAACGATCGAATCATCCTCAGCTGCAATATGCAGCGCTGCTTTAGCTAAATCAACTCTTCTGTTTATCGCGATGCTCGTCTCCCTCTCAATCGCACATAATCCACCGATTTCGTCCACGAATTTCTCCCTCGATTTCTTCACATCATCAACAACACAACAACAACAAATCAATGGAAAATTCCTTCACTAATTTGACGGAGGAGAAAACTGTGGAGATAAAGAAACGAACTCTGGCGTGAGCGGAGTCGATGCCGGAAGAATCGAGAGCGTCGTGAAGAACGAATTTGAGATCACGGGATGCGAAGTGAGACTGAGATTCACACGTCACACGAAGAGGCGATGCCGATGACGAAGTGGTGAAGCAGGCGGAGGAAGCGGAGGGAGTGAAGGCGGTAGAGGAGGAGTAAAAGGATGATGCGGTGGAGATCGGCGTCGTCGGAATCCATGGCGGAGGCGGCGGCGACGACGAATATACTGATACGGCGATGAGCATTGTCGTTTTGAATCACAGTTTTCTGGAACGTAAGTGACAATTTATCCCGGGCACAATTATTATCCACGGGTAAGCGATCGAACAGGTTGTTTCGAATTTAAAAATAAAATAGAAATTATTTGTTATTGGTTTCTTCTGTAGTCCAGAATATACAATATACATAGTCAAATACGATTAATATTATATTGATATTCAATAAAATACGATCAACTAAATTTACACATCATTCTGAATGTGAAATTTATATGATTAAATATGATCTACAATTGATCAAATGTTCGACGGTCAAATATCACAAACACTTTATTAATAATCGGTAAAATATGTTCACTCACCCGTCAACCCGATTCCGCATGATTAAATCCGATCAATATTATGTTAATATTTGGTAAAATACAATCAACTACGCTTGCACGTCATTTCGAATGTGAAATCTACATGATTAAATACGATCAACAATTGATCAAATATTCGATCAGATACCGCAAAGACTTTATTAATAATCGATAAAATAGATTCTAATACATTCACCCGTCAATCCGATTCTCAAATGTGAAATCTACCCAGTCATATATGGTTAATAGTTGATCAAATACGCAGGCATATACGGATTTGAAATATACCTGGTCAAATACGATCAAATATGGATCAAATACTTAACACTTGATTGATGACATGATTAGTAATAAATGATAGAAGACGGGGTATTTTGAACATTTTATTTGATCATGAATTGTATTCTATTATATTAGATGGGCACCCGTTGTCCCGACGGGAAAGCGGTCGGAACAGGCGCATGTTGCCTGAATTTCATAAATAAAATGGGAATTATTCGCTATTGGTTTCGCCATCCGTCGTTCCGAATGTGCAATGTACATGGTCATATACGGTCAATGTTGTATTAGTACTCGGTAAAATACGATAAAGGTACGCTCACCCGTCATTCCGAATGTAAAATCCACCTGTTCAAATATGCGGTCATATATGGATCTGAAATCTCTCTGGTCAAATACAATTAAATATGTTATCAAATATGACCAAATACGTTCAAATACGTTCAGAGTTATTTTGGGCATTTCATATTTGAGCATGAACTGTATTCTATTATATAATAGATTATTACAAGAGGTGAGTCTGTCGTCCAGACGAAACCAGGCGTGAACATACGCTTTGATCTATATCTCCGTTAGATTCTCCTTATTTTTATTCCGATGTCTCTATTTGATTACTTTCAAATTTTTCAATGTATTTTATTCAATTTTAATTTTTAAAATTTTAATTTGTACATATGAATTTGTAAAGTTTTAATTTTTTATCTTATTCCTTTTTTATCTTAATCTTGTTTTGTGTTATTCTCGTACTATTTTTAGCAACAAAATTAGAGTTTTTAACGATGAAAATTTCGTCGCTATATGTGTGGCTGTGGACAATAAATCTTATCTATCTATATTTACAAAATATTAGGAAAAGGATGCATAATCAAATCTATATTTTTAATTTTACCCTTTTCTCCATCATTAATCACAAATATGCCATTAAAATTAAAGATAACGGGTCCGATCTAGCCCAATAAATGAAAATTTAAAATTTAAAAATTACAATTTGAAAAAATTAAAAATTAAAATAAAAGTAAAAAAATTAAAATTATTAAAAGTAACATTAAAAATAAAAAATTAAGCAGGAAACATTTAGCATTTTTAGGTGAATCAAATTGAGATATAGAAAAAATTTCCGTTAGAACGACGGGAGGGCAGCTAATTATATCTATATATATAATAGAATATCAGAATAGTGAACCACACATATAATGACAAAAAATAGAAATAAGCCTAAACTAGAATAAGGAAAAATAGGAATAAGAATAAGCATAAATCGGAATAAGAAAAAAAATAAAAATAAGTCTAAACTTGAATAATGAAAAATAGGAATAGAAATAAGCATAAATTGGAATAAAAAATAAGAATAAGACAAAATCGGAATAAAATAAAATAGAAATATGGCAAAAAAATAAAAAAAATAATTTAAATTAGG
>JAWWMW010000628.1:0-11091 GCA_035048345.1 Echeveria elegans
TAAAAAATAGTTTTGACAATAGTGAATGCGTCTTAAGTTTGTCTCATAGTTTCAAGTCTTATTACACTTTTAAAATATTTTTAAAAATAGTGAATCTACTGAACTGAACTGAAACTGAACAGAAATTAAATTAATGTCAAAAAAACAGACCCTAAGTACTGCAGATAATGTTACTCTCTGTGCAATTTTGTTTGTCCAACAAAAAAAAAAACAAATAGAGTGAAATTACAAAATAGTGAAAAATTTATGCGGGGAGCAAATCACAACACGCTATAGAATCCCCAATCATTAGAAATGACATTTTGCTCTCTGATTTAATCCAAAGTCAGAGAATTTAATCAAAAAACAGAAGCGTGCAGATAACACAAACAATGTCGGCAATCACTGCCTGCCGCCTCCACAGCTTCCTCAATTCTAAACCAACAGCTCCAAAACAAACACGCTCCCCGACCATTAAACCCTTCCGTCTTTCGAGCCGAGCTTCAATGGCATCAGGAGACTTGCATAGTATCAGCAGAGGAAGGAACAAGTTCCTGGAGTTTCCATATGCATCAGCTTCTGTAAGAAAGCTGATGGTGGAGTTGGTTTCTTTGGTTGAAGATCGATTAGGGTCTCAGCTTCTGCCTTGCAGTCTTCCAGAAGACGTGCAGTTTTATCAGAGTGAAAATGGTAGCTCTGAGGCTTCTCTTCAGATCAGATCTGCCTCTCTGTCTTCTCAGGTAGATCATTTCACATATTAAGTATAAAAGAAAATGCAGACAAGAGATTCCAAACAGCAAACTGAACTCTGCTGTCAGTTAATTTGATCGGTTTAGTACAATAACTGTGTGTCGAGTTGAAATGAGATTTAAACCCATATGATTAAATCCGAAGATTATGATCATAGTTTATGACTTTATGTTTTGATTAGACATGAATTAACAATGTTGTTTAAGCTCCAATAGAAGTAAGATATGTTTAGTTCTTTTGATTGATTGATTAAAATGTAATGTAACAACTGAGTGGTGTATGTGTTTTCACAGGTTGATATGATTCTGGGGAGTTGGTTGCATTTCGGTGATGTCCCAACCGGAGGGAAACTGGACATTTCATGTCTCTATACGTACCTGAACTCCAAGACCGACGCGCCCAATTTCATAATCGAGGTTATTGAGTCAAGTCCGACTTCAATAGCTCTGATACTCGACCTTGCGCCAAGAAAAGACCTTATTTTACATCCGGAATATCTCAAAGAATTCTACGAAGACACGAACTTGGATGTTCACAGACAAACGTTGTCTAAACTTCCTGAGGTGAAACCATATCTATCACCTTCACTTCACATAAGGTCAGTTGTCTCTCCCACTGCGATATATGCGAATGTGAACGTTGAAGAAGGTGGGGCGGAGAGAATGATGGAGATTGTGAATGAGCATGTTTACCCTGTGGCTGTTGAATTACTTAAGGTTTGGCTAGAAATGTGCGCGTTGGGAAAGAGAGACGTTGCGGATGACGAGAGACTGGTGTTAGAAAGGCGAGACGGATTGGTGAAAAACAGGGGGATTGAGATTGATTTAAAGCCTAACCTGCCTAGGTTGTTTGGGCAAGAAACTGCGGACAGGGTCGTGGCGGCCATTAAGGATGTGTTCAATAGAAACAATCAGTCCTAGAGTTAAATCTCGTGCCAACAACAATATGTATCTCCCCTTTTTTTTTTTTTCGTGTGAAATTAAGTACAAATGTCGTCGTCGCGAGCGACAATTTAACACGCAGCCTTTCAACATTTGCACTTGTGCAACAGAGTTTGTTTAGGACATTCGAAACTTGTATGAGTTTGACGTTTGCGCTGGAAAACAGCAGCCTTGACCTTGAGGATGTTTTACGCTCTTTTGGTAGAATCAGGCAAGCATTAAACGACGGCGTTTATCGAGAATGCGAATAAAAAAAATATAATTCCATTGCCGGGAATTGAACCCGGGTCTCCTGGGTGAAAGCCAGATATCCTAACCACTGGACGACAATGGATTTGATGTTATATGACAATAGTTAAATATAATAGTTGATAGATTTTAATTTTATCAACAAAACAGAGCAAGTGACAATATGGCTAATCATGCTAATGTACTTGTTAGCACTCGGCAGCAGTTTCAGAGCATAGACAGTGGCTAATGTACTTGTTAGCAGCAGCTTCAAGATCTCAAAACCAACCAACCCAAAAACACCGGAATGTCTCTCGCTACGACAATCAGCAGATGTAGTAGGGAGGATCAGGTTATTGGAGTTTCCATATGTATCAGCACCGGTGAGGAATCTGATGGTGGAGCTGGTTTCTATGGTTGAAGATAGATTTGGATCGGATCAGCTTCTGCCTTGCATTCTTACGGAAGACGTTCAGTTTTATCAGAATAAATGTGGCAGCTCTAAGGCTTCTCTTCATATCAGATCTGGCTCAGAGTACAGTATTCTAAGGTACTGTTCCATTCGGACAATGTGTTTAATCAGTTTATTGAATAATAATTGTTTAGAATATTTTTAGGTCTGTAGAGCTAGAACACTCGAACTTCAACTAGATTTAAGATGAACAGAATTTTTCTTAATGCTAGACTAGTAAAAGTGTGAATTTGAATAAATCTACGCGACATATGATTTATGAATGAGTAATTTGGGAACCATGTTTTCTCAGTTTAATGTCATGTTAGGGAGCTGGTTGCATTGTGATCTGCCAACAGAAGGAAAACTCAATATAAGAAGCTTATGGACGTACCACAAGTCCACGACGGACGCCCCAAACTTCCTCGTTGATGTTATTCAGAATAGTCCTGCATCAATGGTTCTGATACTCGACCTTTCTCCAAGGAAGGATCTCATACAACATCCAGAATATCTCAAAATATTTTACGAAGGCACGAACTTAAATGTGTCCAACGGCAGGAGTTGTCATAACTACCTTATTTCTCGTCTTCACTTCACATAACAATCGTTGATCTGTCCCACAGCGACTGTCGTAAATATGCAAAGTGGGGCGGAGAGAATGGAGGAAGTTGTGAGTGAGAATATTTACCTAGTGGCGATTGAAATGCTGAGGATTTGGCTGGATGCTTGTCCGTTGGAAGGGAGGGATGTAGGGGATGAGGATGATTGGTTTTGGAAAAGAGAGATCAGTTGGTAAGAAACAAGACCGTTGAGTTTGATCTGGGGCGTAACCTGCCAAGGCTTTTTGGGCAGGACGTTGCGGACAGAGTCATCGCGGCCATTAGAGATGTATTCGACGGATACTATACATGGAGTGCATGTTTAAAAATGAGTCATGTCCGAGTGTAAATTAGCAAGAGAGGCCTAACCACCGCGCCTCTAGTTTGCGCGATGGCTGGCTACGGATTCCTTGGGCTGTAAAACGGCTGTCCGGAGTCATAATTCCGTAACTTATTCAGGTCGAGCAAGCAGTAAACGAAGTCATTTTGTGAAAAAATCGACTGAAGTTGCTTTCCTTTTGGGTCAAAGTGACTGACGAGCGTATCATTCCAAATTCCGGACTCGAGACTCAAAACGACGCCGTAATGCAGGTCAGGCAAGCGTTAAACGAAGTCGCTTGCTAGAAAAAATGCTTTAGAAACAGAGCGAGCGACAGATACAGAGGTTTAGAATAACGACAATAATGTCTGCAATAATTTCCAGCAGCTTCATCATCTCAAAAACCACCAACCAAACACCAAAACCCCACTCCTCATCATCAATCAAAACCCTCCGTGTATCACAACGATCGGCAGCAGCTACGATGAGTAGCGACTTGCACAGCAAAGGGAGGAGGAGGTTGTTGGAATTTCCATATGTATCAGCACCGGTGAGGAATCTGATGGTGGAGCTGATTTCTATGGTTGAAGATCGATTTGGGTCTGATCAGCTTCTCCCTTGCCGGCTTCCGGAAGACGTGCAATTTTATCAGAATGAGAGCGGAAGCTCGAAGGCGGCCCTTCATATCAGATCTGGCACGAAGTCTTCTTCTAAGGTACTGAACTGAACAAGTAAATTAAAGCCAAATAGCTAAAATTGAACGATCGGTAGTTTCTTTTTTGTTTAATGGAAATCGACAATGTTATGGGTTGTGCGTTTAGCATATATCATTTGTGTCAATCGATGCAAATTACATTTTTTTTCCTGAATGTTAGTCTAGTAAAAATGTTAAGTTGGGAACTGAAAGAGTTATAAGTAATTTGGGAACCATGTTTTCTCAGGTTGATTTCATGCTAGGGAGTTGGTTGCATTGTGGTCTGCCAACAGGAGGGACACTCAATATAACAAGCCTCTCGACGTTCCTCAATTCCAAGACGGATGCGCCAAACTTCCTCATTGAGGTTATTCAGAGCAGTCCAACGTCAATGGTTCTAATACTCGACCTTCCACCAAGGAAGGATCTTATACTTCATCCGGAGTATCTTAAGACATTTTATGAAGATACAAAGTTGGATGTTCAACGACAGATGTTGTCTAAACTCCCTGAGATGACAGCGTATGTCTCTCCTTCACTTTACATAAGATCAGTGGTCTCTCCCACGGCGATTTTGGTTAATGTGCAAAGTGGGGAAGGTGATGCGGAAAGGATGGAGGAGATTGTGAGTAACCATATTCATCCGGTGGCAACTGAAGTGCTGAGGATTTGGCTGGACGTGTGCGCATTAGAAGGGAGAGATGTTGGGGACGAGGAAAGATCAGTTTTGGAAAGGAGAGATGGAGTGTTAAAAAACAAGACTATTGAGATTGATTTAGGGTCTAGCTTGCCAAGGTTATTTGGGCAGGAAACCGCGGACAAAGTCCTGGCTGCCATTAGGGATGTGTTCAATTCAAAAGATCACTCGTAAAGTACACATATTTGTACATGACTCGCGCGTCCTCTTGGAAATTCATAAGACATGGCAAATCGCTGCGCTGGCTAGTAAAGCGGCGGCCGGAGTTGTACTTATGTAACTTGTGCTAAGCTTGGTACAAAGTTTTCCAAGTTATCACAAGCACAACCTTTGTATAAAAAACAGCTGGACGATAAGGTCAGTTATATTCCCACTGCAAAGGCTGTGTAATCGATCGACTTCAAACGTGTAAATGAAACTAATGCTTCCTTAACTCAACATCCTTCTTCTACAATATCATTTTCAAGAAGACCTTGGCTCCAATCCAATGCCAATGCAAAATGCACTTACTATTTCCAGCCACCTGCAGACGTGTTCTTGCTCATACCAAAAAAACCACTAGAGATTTGTTTCAACACATAACAAACGAGCAACGTAAACGAATGGGTAACTGAGTTCCAAACTCCGAAAGTTCTCCAAAGCAAAACAACACGCAAAAAACTTGCACACATTTTAGTCAAAAATATAGTGACATTATTCAAGTCTACATCAAAACATAACTACACAAAAACAAGCACGAATCTCCCATATGAACAAAGGAAAAAGGATTAAGCAATAGAAGGAAAGCGTCTTAAACTCGTCGATCATTGAAAATCTTAAGGGGTCATATGTCATTATCGGACGGATCAGTCCGACAATAATTGCATTACTAATATTGTTTACGTGCATTGTACTTGAATTATTGTCCGATAGTTTACATATTTCTTTTTGGGTATAATATTCCTATCGAACTCTGTCTCACGGCCTGTTAAATTATTAATATAAATCAATGGTTGAGATCGTGTCTCACGGCTTTACAAAAATATTATTTATTTTATCCAATCCTAATCCAATAATTATAAACTTTAACTCTAATCGCCATGTTTAATTGTGATAGTTAAATTTAACCACACAATCCCTTAAACAAATGGCCTACATATTTTGTAAGCTACCATGTTTTGATCACATCTTAGACACACCAACCCAACACTCAGTGTTATGTTCTTTGATACTACCACTAATTAATCCAACTGAAATAAGTGGTTAAGTTTTGATCTCCATTCACATCCACAATAGATGTATTCCATAAGCAACTTCTACTTGCACAAAATCACCAATAAATCAAGCATACATGACATCTTCTTGATTCATGATAAATTATGCGTGTGAATTACTTTTTGATGTTATTTTCATTCCTTGAAATTTAAAAACACCAGCTGAGGATACATATATCTAGTTTGCTCCAATTATGAGCACGTTGACACAAAACTATTGACCAAATATGTCTTAATCAGAATACTTGACAAGAAACTCAAAGAAATTCATGTAAGCATATATCTAATGTCATCAAAATCAATAAAAGACAAATTATTAAGGAATCTTCTAAACCCTATAAATACACATAACCCAAACCAAACAGATTCCATCACAAACTCATCCTCATCTCTCATTCAAACATCCATTTGATTCAACATTTCAAAAATATGGCTAAGGCACTGCTTCTCATATTTCTCATTTCAGCATCGTTTGGAATAGCTCTTGTCGCGTCAAGACGACTTGTTCCGCAAGACACTGCGAACGAACTCGTGTCGCAAAATCTTGATCATATGGTGAACGCACACGAAGAATGGATGTTGAAGCACGGCCGTGTTTACAAAAACTTAGACGAAAAGCTACAGAGATTCACAATATTTAAAGACAATGTTGATTTTATTAACGCGCGTAATTTAAAAGAGGGACGTAAATTTAACATGAGTGTTAATAGATTTGCGGACTTGACTAATGAGGAGTTCAGGGCGAAGTTCACTGGTTTGCGCGAAGGGCTGACGAATGGGCTTTTGGCTCAGAGCGCGGAGATTCAGGTGGATCAAGAGTTGATGAATGGAAATATTAGTGCTGCTCCTGCTAGTGTCGATTGGAGGAAGAAAGGCGCGGTAACTCCTGTCAAAGATCAAGCAAGTTGCGGTAAGCTTCTTTTTTTTTTCTTATTTTGAATTGCATCGATTTTTAAATTTTATAGGAATTTTTTATCATAGAAATTTGTTATTTAAAAACATTTTGGATTCAAATTTCTATGAGTTGAAATATATATATATATTTGTTTTGAAGGTTCCTGTTGGGCATTTTCGGCCGTGGCAGCAGTAGAGGGCTTAATGAAGCTCAAGACCGGGAAACTAGTGTCACTATCCGAGCAAGAACTCATTGACTGCGACGTCAATGGCGAGGATGCAGGATGCATGGGTGGGCTAATGGAGAACGCATTCGAGTTCATAGTAAAAAACAAAGGCCTTAACACTGAAGCAGCCTACCCATACCAAAGCGAAGATTCCACTTGCAACCTTAACGCCTCCTCCCACGCCGCGGCCACCATCACTGGCTACAAAAAAGTACCCGCCAACAACGAGAAGGCTCTCCAACTAGCAGTGGCCAAACAGCCAGTATCTGTCGCAGTTGACGCTACTTACGGGTTCCAATTTTACTCGAGCGGTGTATTTTCAGGTGAGTGCGACACTTATCTCAACCATGCCATTACGGCCGTTGGGTATGACACGGATTCTGATGGAACTAAATATTGGATCATGAAAAATTCTTGGGGAACTAGTTGGGGTGAGAATGGGTATATAAGACTTGAAAGAGGTGTTAGTGCAAGTGAAGGTCTTTGTGGGTTGGCTATGGATGCTTCCTACCCTGTGGCCTAAAGACACACTTGGTGTGATTTTTTAGCAAGAAACTCAGGACCCTAAAAATAGGCTGTGGATTTTTATTGTGTGATTGTTGCATATATTTTATGCACCTAGGTTTTATGCCCCTTATATTGTGGATTTGTGTTACATAAATAAAATTTGCACACAAGTTTATATTGTGAATTGTTTTAGTTGAATCACTGAAACTGAAATGATACTAAACAGCGGTATTTGAGGAAGGCGTCAACTCGAACATTTGTTCTACCAGTATTTGAGGAAGCTACAAAGTGCTGGAAAATCTTCAGAATTGTCAAACACTTTGGGGGACAAGCTGAGGCGGACTTTCGATGTTTCTTTACTTTTCTTAAAGACCAAATTTGACCAGTGTAAATTAGGATCAGGTTGGTTTCCAATTCCCTGTTTTCAAAATTCATTTGCATACACATTGTACCCATAGCAAGCTACTCGATCAAAGTTGAGTGTTTAACAAAGTTCAAATCAAATCTGGTTTTGATCGTTATTGCATGTCAAACTAATGTGGTGGGTGATCTTTCGGCTGCAAAAAAAGAATCTTCTTTCGTGCAATCCCATACATGCCCATGGTGAGCTCAATAATTCTGAAGAAAATAACACTGCAATAACCTTAGTAAATTGTAAACATCCACGTTTAGAATTCTTAAGGAACTCCCTCTTAGGTCCAAGAAGCTATGACTTGATGGTTTTCTGAAATTGAACTCAGTCTTGACTATGTCAGACCTTCAAGAAGTGATGCGGGACAAAGAACTAAAACCGACATTTATGAAATTCTCCTGATGGACGAAATTAATGTGTTTACAACTAGGAAATTATGCAACCCCCCATACATAACCCACGGTCCTTTCTGCACCATTCCACAAATCTCCGTCGTCATCACAAGTATTCTCCACAGCCATATCCACTTTAACAAAGTCCCCAATCTTCTCATTAATTATATTGAATACTCTTACCAGACTCCACTGTCCGTAAAGATTCCAACTCCTAAGTTCCTTAGATTCCCTCACAACCATTGAAGCCTCGTGCATCAGCTTTGCACCTTTTTTTCACAAATGCTTGAAAAGCTGCGTCGCTTGAAACGGAGGGAGAAGTTGTCGATGGTGGCTTTTAGCTCTTCATGCTCGGATTTAATAACTGATATCTCCCGCACGGTAGTTGTGAGTCTGTTGGATATTTCCTAGGCCACGCCGAACAGCAGTAGCTATATTACACATATTTATGCCTAGCGTGCTCGACTCGAATGAGAGTTGGAATGATATCATATTTCGTTTTACATCTTCATTCAACCCAATAAGTAATAGATTATTCTTTAAAACAAGTGATGATGACATATTTTCAACTTCCAAAAATGAAATTTATCCATGCCATTATTTATAAACGGTTCTACTTTATGTGTCCAATTTCTAGTCGGAGCTTAATTAACCGGTTAATTGATAATTAAGTAAAGGAAATAAAACCAACTGGCGATAATTTAGATATACAAAAAAAAAAAAAATTAATTCTCCCTTATCTTATTGAAATTAATTGCGTCCTCGTTGCCGTGTTGGTATTCTCCCAAAATCGAAATCTAGGGTTTCATCATCGCGCCATTCGGATTTCCGACGATCCTCCAAATCCGTCCGTTGCAGTAATCGGCACCGACTGCAATCGCATCGCCGCTAACTCCGTCGAATCGGAGTCATGAATTGCGAAGTCTGCCAGCTTAGAGAGCTGGTAATCTTTCGATCTCTTTGTTTTGAATTTTATGTGAAATTGAGTCGTTGGTGGTGAGAGTGGGTGCGATTCGAGTTTGATGTGTTTGCAGGAAGTGGAGTACTTTGAGATTCGCGAGGTTCTGCAGTGTAAGCTTTTAGTATTTTCTTCAACTAAATATTGAGATATGCTGGTTTGGTATTTGAGTTGGGGTAGTGTTCTTTGATGATATGATTATAATGATAATCAGTTTTAGAATTGAAAGTATGAGGTTTTAGTTCTTTTTCTGCTGTGTAGATCGGTTTGTATCAGGCGACTTGCATCATATGCTTATTGCAGTGGATCAGGTTTTGTGAATTTGATGTGACTAAAATAGTTTCAGATAATTTATTGAGCTATTTACATGCGGTTATCAGGGAATAAAAAGGATATGTTACTATTTGAGTGGATCCAATATGTAAATAATGTAACACTGCATTCAGAAATTAACAGGCCAACATATTTAGATATTTGAGTTTTGCGATTACCCACCGTCTTCTATCGATATTAGTAGTAGAGCCACTAAATGCTGTCTGAAAACTGTCTCATGAATTATATCCACTTAATATGGTGAACTATATTTTCGTGATACAAGGCTTCTGCTGTTTTGTATATAGTTTCCTGGTTTTATGTCCGTAAACCTGATATGAATTTGCAGGCATATTGCACACAATTGTTTTTCACAGAGCATTGGGGCTAGTGCAGCCTAAAGATGTCGACATGGAACTTTTTGAGATCACATATGTAAGTTCGGAGCAAGTTATTTAATGTGTTCTTGTGATTGAGAAGTTGTGTCTCGGCTCTCATAAAGGCATATACTTCCAGCTTGCGAGTACCACTGACGGCAGCATAAGTTTCTGCATTTTTTCTTTTATTATTAGCAATGGCAGCATCTGGAATTCAACTGTTTACACATATGAATCAGTTCAATGTTGTTAGAATTCAGAACTTGGTGATCGCATGATATAGCGCATCAGGTCATCTAATGCCCTCAACCTTAACCTTGTATACTTATCAAGCATCTCACTAGTCAGTAGTGTACGTAGGGTATGGACATTTACTATTTCTATCTTGAATTGTCAGTGTTAAGTTCAATAGTTATTCAGTGATGTCTGCTGCACAGAGTAGTTATCTTGAATTTTTGTGCAGGTACAGTGTGGAGATGTTGAACTTGAAAAGAAAATTGATGAAAAGATAGATCAGTTTATCAGTTGGGTAGAGAAACACCCGAACAAGAAAAGCCAGGTTTGTGGTGTTTTTGCATGTATTTTAGATAATCGCTTGAAATATGCATGGTAGTTATCAGCTTTGTATGATACTGACCAGCAGATTTATAATCTGTCGCCAGACATTTTTGTATATTCTTTATGACTGTTAAATGATCTTCTCGTTTGTATTAAATTAAGATTAAACTATGTACTTGGTCCAAAGTGTTAATATTGTACCAATTAACTTCTTAGTGTAAAGCAATAGCAAACTTATATGTCTGTTGTGTCATAGACATTAGAGGTGGCAAATGGGTGGATTGGGTGGTTTATGGGTGGATTTTAAATGGATTGGATTTTAAATGGTTAGTGTAAATGGATTAAACGGATTGGATTAAATGGTCTAGACCATTTAACCCATTTAATTTATTTAGTCTTTTTTTTACCTGAACATATTAATATCATATATGCTCAAAATGGTTATCACAACATTATTTTACTGAGTGTCACAAAGACAATTTGAATGCAAAAAAAATGAAAAGAGAACAATGGATTGTAAATGAATTTTTTAATGGACCA
>JAWWMW010000628.1:11191-22155 GCA_035048345.1 Echeveria elegans
TCCGCTTCCGCTTCCACAACAGTCTCATCCGCTCCCCAATGGCTATCCAACTCCAGCTTCACAGCCGACGTATCCCTAATTAACGACACTGTTTCCACTCAGTACCATATCCGGCGACCGGATGATGATGATGATGATGAGGAAGAAGAAGAAAGAGGAGGAGGCGATGGGAGGTCTGAGTTGAAATACGGATTGGCGGAATCGGATGGAGCGTCTGATGATGGAGAGAGGAGTAGGAAGAGGAAGAAAAGGAGGAAGAAGGGACGGAAAGAAGATGATATGAGTAATAGCTTTGCGGCTAGGAAGCCTAGCGGGCAGTTTTGGTTGAAGTCTGGCTCTGTTGCTAAGGATAGTGCGTTGGTGAAGGATTATGTTTTTGATTCGCGTGGTGATCGGGATAATTTGGCATTTGGATCTCTTTACAGGTATTGATACTGATTTTTGATTTTTGATTTTTTGACCCACTGTCAGTTTACGTTTGACATTCTACTAGAGTTTAGGGATGCTTCTGTCTCGAAATGATTTTGGCTCTTTTGTTGTTGTTGCTGTGAGTTTGGGCACTGATTCAGCTCTTAGAAAAGCAAGGCTGTAATAACAGATATCCATTTCTGTTCTGTAGAACCAGTGACATTGCAAATGATCAATAGATCAATGGAAGTTTAGGAATAAGTATAGTGTCAGCGACTCTGATGGTTTCTGTTTCTTTGAGGGCGCATTTTTTAATTTTCGACATTGTAGTTTTGTAGCGGCTAGATAATGTTTATCATTTCAAAGACATAACGTTAACTGATATGTGATACCGAGTATAGCGTAGGCATTTATTGATTATGAAGGAATATATGCGCTGGCTAAGTCCAAAGTGGTGCTGCGATGTTCATTTGCTAAAAAGGGAAACACTTTTGACTGATGGCGGTGTCCTAAAAGTAGAACACTCAGTTCATTAGAGGTAAATTGATTTGTTCTCCGCACAAGGTTTAATTGTGTAGTTACTATGCAGAATGGATGTTGTTCGATATAAGCACTATGCTTCTGCTGGGTTATCTGGACCGCACTTTGAGTCACTACATGGTAGAAACTGGAAACGTTACGTGCTGGATACAGACAATGATGCTGATCAATTGGAAAGCAAACTTAAGTCCAGTGGACGCTACTGGTCAGCAAAATACACAGCTTTGGACCGTCAAAAGAATTTACGTCGCCTCCGTATTATGGCATCCAAGAAATCTGATACAGTAGGTCCACCAGAAACCTTTGTACCTCTAGATTCCTCTGAAGGTGGTCTTAACGGATCAACAACGTCAGCAGTTGAAGAATCTTGGGAGGATGAGGTATTACGCAAAACAAAGGAGTTCAATACGAGAACCAGAGAGCATCCCCATGATGTACAAGCTTGGTTAGATTTTGCAGAATTTCAGGACAAAGTAGCAAGTATGCAGAAGCAGAAAGGTGCTCGCTTGCAGACTCTTGAGAAGAAAATTAGTATCCTGGAGAATGCTGTTGAACTCAATCGGGAGAGCGAAGAACTTGTGCTGCGTCTTCTGCAGACTTATAAGAGAAGAGATACCCCAGATATTCTTGTTGGCCGGTGGGAGAGGGTACTTATGGATCATTCAAGTAGCTGTAAACTCTGGACAGAGTTTCTGCACGTTGTTCAACAAGAATTTTCCAGGTTCAAGGTGTCAGATACGAGAAAAATGTATGCACATGCAATTCAAGCACTATCCGCTGCATGCGCCAGGCAGTATAGGCAGGTTCTTTGTTTATCTTTTATCCACGTTATTATTCTATGATCACCTATAAGCAAAATACATTTGTTCATTTTTTTGTCTTAACAGTTCATTTAATAGCTTAGGTTGAATTTAAGATTATATAAGTTCAGTGAAATCGAATACTGTTGAATGTTTTCAGTTTGCATAAGTACATGAATTGGAATTTTTTGTTTTTAAAATTTTTGGAAATTGATGGTGATTAACTGAATATCAACAATGTAAAAATGTAATATATCTTGCAGCGTTGCACTATTTTATATGAATATATTATTAAAAGCGTGGCACATAGGTTAAAGTGAATTCAGTTCATTTCTGTTCAGATGGAACTTACCACTAGCCCCGACAACTAATTCCTTTTTGTGTATATTTTCTTTCAATTTGATTTCTGAGTTAATTGATTCTAAATGCTATGCACTTGAGTGAAAACCACTTGAAAAATTAACTGCCAACACAGTGTATCCCATCGCCGTAGGTTTGTGAGAACCATAGTTGCTATTGCTTTATACTGTACTATTTGTTTCTTTGCTGAAGCTGCTAGATAGCACTCTATTTTCTCATTTTTCACTGTGCTCATTTTATTTTTATTTATGATAAAAATATATTTCATCATTGCATGTTTGGTTGATCGTGCTAATCATACTATGCAGGTCGTAAATGGTTCAATGGCGCCTTCTGAAGATTCTGCCCTTATGCAACTTGAACTGGGTCTTGTTGATATATTTGTTAGTCTTTGCCGGTTTGAGTGTCAAGCTGGCTATCAAGAGTTATCTACAGCGTTGTTCCAAGCAGAACTGGAGTACAGTATGTTTTGTCCTCCGTTGTCACTTACAGAGCAGAGTAAACAACGACTCTTTGCTCATTTCTGGAACAGTGATGGGCCACGAATTGGAGAGGAAGGTTCTGTTGGTTGGTCTATGTGGCTGGAAAAAGAGGAAGATCGTAGGCAACAAATAATCAAAGAAGACAGTGCTATGGAAAGTGAAAGTGGTGGCTGGACAGGTTGGTCTGCACCAGTCTCCAATTATGTTGAAATTGACCCCGGTTCAGCAGATGCAAAAGAAATTGAGCAGGGAGAAGAAGTCGAATCAGATGCAGATGATACCGGACAAGAGGATGATGATACAGAAGCTTTGCTAAAAATGTTGGGTATTGATGCCGGTGGTCATGACAACGGCGAAGGCACTGATACATCAACCTGGGCCAGGTGGTCGATCGAAGAATCTTCTAGAGACTCAGACCAGTGGATGCCAGTTCGTTCTAGGCATGGTATTTTGCTTGAAATCTTTATTTTCCTTAACCATGTAGGATTGGTTTGAGAATTAATGGTCCTCTTTATCATTTGGTAAAAGATTTATGAACTTTTTACAGTAGGTTTGTTTAATAATTTAAAGTTTAACAGGTATAGAGTCCAAGACTGCAGCATCTGATTTACAGGAGGATGAACAACTTATGAGGACAGTGGTTTATGAAGATATCAGTGAATATATATTTTCCTTGAGCTCGACCAAATCCCGGGTATCCCTGTTATATCAATTCATCGAATTTTTTGGTGGACATCCGTCACAGCAGTAAGTATTATCCTCATTCAGTGTGATGGGGTATTAAGAGTATAGTTGACTGCCTTTATCTCTTTCATTAATGATCTTGGCCACTTAAATTACGTTACTTCTCTTGTGATACATAACAATTAAAATAAGGCCATTTTTGTGAAATCATATGTTTTCCATGTCTATTAGTTTATGCGACAAAGTACCTTGACATTGAGAGGTATTGCGTGGACGCGTAAACGATCTTCTCAATGTTTTCCCTTAATTTTTCGCATTTAGGAAGTGCCTTGGGTTCTCTAAACACAGATTCCCATGTGTCATACTATAAATTGTAAGTTAATTTTTGTGAAGTAGCTAGGAACGAGAACCATTTTTATTAAGTAGTTTCCACTTATCATTTGCCAAACAATACACAATGGATTAAATTCTTCTGTGCCCTCTTCTGTAGAATATGTACCAACAGTGCTAGTTGGACTGAGAAACTCTCAAGGCTGGAGACTTTACCAGATTCTTTAATGCAAGAATTGTTAAGGGTAAATGGCGTTCTAGCACATAAGAGAAGCCAACCTGACATTGTTGATTTTGGGTCTCTGTTAAGCAACGAAGAAGACATATCCAGGAGGACTAGTATGATGAAGTTTCTCCGCAATGCAATATTGCTTTGTCTGACTGTTTTACCTCGCAACTCTAGCTTAGAGGAAGCAGCTCTTACTGCTGAAGACCTATACCATACAAAAATGAATACGTTAAGGCATCCAACTACCCCATGTCGTGCTTTGGCGAAGTCCCTTCTAAAACGAGATCGACAAGTAAGTTCTTGTTTCGACTAGTACATAGCCTTGTTGTATGAACTATGACAAGCCTGGCTAATGTTTAAATTGAAAGCTTTATATGGGAGCTTGAAATATATTTTAAATTCATAGACTGTGTGGCCAGTAAAATAACATGGATATTCATACACGCACACAAAACCTGATATAAGTTAACATCGTAGACTGTTTGGCCAGTACAAGGGTAAATGGGTTGATGCCCAGATTTATGTGCTGCACTAACCACTTGCTTGTTGGTTTTGTAGGATATAATACTTTGTGGAGTTTATGCACGGAGAGAAGCTGCTTTTGGGAACATTGACCATGCAAGAAGAGTGTTTGATATGGCTTTGTCATCTGTCGATATGCTTCCTATGGTTTGTGTCTAATTTTTTTAAAGTTGATCTCTCGTGACTTCGTATCATCATTATCTCTCAATTTATAGTATATGTCTCTCATATATTATTTCCCAAAGTTGAGGTTGTTATTAGTAAGTAGTAACTATATCAAGATACTTAATTTTTTTCTCCGTTAATTACGGTGTCCTGTTATTTAGTTGTTAAATCCGTGTCAATCTTGACTGAATGTTTCCCTGATAATAGCTTCATGTTTATATATGCCCAGCAGGAACTCAAGTGTGATGCACCTCTTCTTTATTTCTGGTATGCTGATATGGAGCTTTCCAACTACAGTGACGATAACCCGGAGTCATGTTCGCGAGCAATGCATATATTGAGTTGCTTAGGAAGTGGTGTAGCATACATACCTTACCGATCCCCTCCGTCTGCTCCTCAGTTGCTTAGATCACGCCAGGGATTCAAAGATCACATAAGAAATCTTCGATCCACATGGGCTCGTGGTGTTATTCATGATTCATCTATCGCATTGATCTGTTCGGCTGCTCTATTTGAGGAAGTGACCACAAGTAGAGATGAAGCATTAGAGGTTTTCAATCATGCATTCTCAACAGTCTTCCCAGGTTAGCTTTTATTACTATTTTTTTCTAATTTGGAATATAGCATGAAGCAGTATAGCAGTTATGATCGACCGATTTGTTTTCTTTTCCTCTTTCCTTTTTGTTGTTTGATTATGCTTTCCTTAATTTAGCTTTTCCTTTCTGTGGGCATTTTGTGCTTTTGTTCTATGGAATGTATTTTTTTCATTAAATACAAACAAAATGGGCAGAGAGAAGGCGTCAAAGCCACCAACTTGAGTATTTGTTTTACCAGTATTTGAGGAAGCTGAAAACCACTAGAACAGCATCAGGACTGTCCAAACTTTGGGGTACTGTCTTACATGGACTACAGTTGTATCCTTTTAGCTCCGAGCTCTTCTGTGAGTTATTGGAGATTGGCCATCTATTTACTGTTCCTCACAAGCTGAGGCGGACCTTCGATGACTTGTCAAACAAGTGAGTTTTTCTTTACTTTTGTTAAGGAGCGGTAAAGTTAGTTTTCGACAGCCTGTTTTCAAAATTTATTTGCGAACACTCTAAATACAGGAAGCTACTCATTGGAGTTATGTGTTTCAGTAAAAGCTCAAGTTTTTCTCAATCAAATATGGCCCAGAGCTTCTTTGATCATTATTTGTGTAGTTTCTGCTGAAAATTGATTGTTTACAAATATTATTTTGTCACTGGCAGGAGTCCATCTGTTATACTCTGGCTCTTTGCGATCTGCTACGAGATTAGCATAGGAGGGTCTGAACATAGAATTCATGGTCTCTTTGAAAGGGCACTGGCCCATGATCAATTCCATAGCTCGGTAATATTATGGCGCTGGTACATTGCATACCAAACAAATGTGGCTGGTGATCTTTCAGCTGCAAAAAGAATCTTCTTTCGTGCAATCCATGCATGCCCATGGTAAGCTCATTATACATGATAATCCTGAAGAGAGGGAAAACCTCAATGATTGTGGTTAAATTTAAACTTGCTGATTTCGTTGTCAAAGATGATTCTCTGGATTGATTTCATTTTGATCGCCCTCCTATCCTGATTCCTGAGTGACACTCGCTTTTAGATTGATTATTCTTATTCTAATGAACTCATGTTTGAACTTACTAGGTCCAAGAAGCTATGGCTCGATGGTTTTCTGAAATTGAACTCAGTCTTGACTGCAAAGGAGATGTCAGATCTTCAAGAAGTGATGAGGGACAAAGAGCTAAACCTGAGAACCGACATTTATGAAATTCTGTTGCAGGACGAGATTAATGTGTGATAATTGTTACTTCTTCTACCAGTTATATGTTTACAGTACACTGCTTGTCCTTCAAATCAGAGGCTGTAACTTTTGCGACCTTATTATATACATTGAAACTGAAACAAATCAAACTGGAACTGTTCAAGAAAATAGCATTTACACACACTCTTCACAGCGTGTGTTCAAATAGTTGCAGATGAAGAATCGACTTTAATCTCTTCCTTTGGATCTCCACTGCCTCTAACCCAGTTGAAAACAACCGCACAAGGGGCCGCCGCCGCAACCCCATACATAACCCACAGCCCTTTCGGCACCATTCCACGAATCTCCGTCGTCATCAGAGTATTCTCCACACAGTCATATCCACTTTAACAAAGTTCCCAATCTTCTCATTAATTCCTCGAATACTCTTACCAAGACTCCGCCGTCCGTAAAGATTCCAACTACTAAGTTCCTCAGATTCCTTCACAACCATCAAAGCATCATGTAACAGCTTTGCACCCTTTTCCACAAATGCTTGACTGTTGCTCCTTCTAAAAATCTGCTAGAAGCGGATGGACAGGTCGTCGACGGTGGCTTTTAGCTCTTCATGCTCGGATTTGAAAGCTGATACCTCCTGCACGAGAGTTGTGAGCCTCTTGGATATTTCCAAGGTCATGGAGAACAACAAGGCATGAGTAGCTATATCACACATTTTGAAGTCCGGCATTCTAATATAATATATACTAGTGGTGATCCAGTCGTCCCGACAAAAATTATTTCTCTATTAAATTTTAAATTTAAATTTTATTTTAAATTTTGTATTTTATTTACTTTTTACTTTTTAATTTTTAATTTTTAATTTAGTTGGAATGGTTTAGTTATGTGATAGAGATTTAGTTAGATGTTGTTGATAAATATATGATTGGTAAATGTATGGATTTAGTTAGATGTTGTTGGTATCGAATCATTTTTAAAGAATCATTTTGAATATCGAATCTACTACTTCCTCTGTCCTTTTTTGTTCTTTCTATTTTTATTTTTGGTGTCTCCTTTTATTCTTTCTGTTTCCATTTCGGATAATTCTTTTTCTTACTTTATCTCTCACATAACACTCTCTTTCATATTTTATTTTCTACTCACTTATCTTTTATATTATTTTCTCTCTCACATTATCATTATTTCTTAAATTTTGTGATAACTATCAAATGTACACAACAAAAGAGGACGGAGGGAGTAAAACGACTCAGTACATTGACGTAAGAAATACATAATGAATTTTCGCACTGGTGATACGGTGGTAAGTCTCTCGAAACCTCATCAATCCAATTTATAGTTCAAATCTAGGTTTAATTAACGGGTTAATTAAAGCACAACTGGCGGTAATTAAATTAAACAAATTTCTGGTGGTGGGTTAAGGCTTTTTGGCATTATGTTAAGCTAGATCATTTAATTTACCAATGGAATGTCTGAGCAGCTGATGTTCTGTTTCTTGTACTTCCGAGCTATTGCTCGTGTTCTTTCCTTTAATGGATAAACATTACTATCAAAATAATTAAACTAATTTCTATTTTAATTTATTTTTTTCCTTTTTTTAAAAAAAAAAATTAATCGCGTCCTGATTGCCGTTCCCTAGAAAATCGAAATCTGGGGGGGTTTCGACGATCCTCTACAAATTCCATCCATCCGTTGTCACGCATCGCCACTACTGAGTCATGAATTGCGAAGTCCGCCAGCTCAGAGAACTGGTAATCTCTCCATCTCCTGATTTGATATTTTAGGTGAAATTGATTAGTTGGAGTTGATGTGATTTGAGTTCCTTGTGTTTGCAGGAAATGGAGCACTTTGAGATTTCGAGAGGTTCTGCAGTGTAAGCTTTTTTAGTATTCTTTTACTGAAATTTGACACATGTTATGACTCACTCTTTTCACGATTCTTGCAGAGACAGCATGTGAAGATAGAATTGCTCGTAGAGCTGCACTCGAAGCATCTGTCCGTGATGTTCTCTTTCAGATTATCAAATTTGTCAATGAGAAAAAGGATCATGTTCCCCCCCATACCAAATCGTGAGGGTATATCATTCCCTTACGAAATCGCCATTCCTTGGTTGGCCTATAATCTTATCTTTTAGAAAATGCATCCGAGTCTGATATAATCCTTTGCAAATTACTCTTTCCCTTCTTGATATGTGAATAAGCAGACTATTGATAACCTAGTCTATCATTCATAAAAATTATCTGAAGAAAGTCTTTGCTTTCACAGCTCTTCTGATTCGGCATTTGGGATGGACATGATCAAAAGAGGATGCTTCAGACTGGACATCCAACCATGCTAAGCTAATTGCTTGGGGACTGGATTGTGAAACATCACTATGTTTATAATAATCTAGTGCTAACAATTACAAGCTGAATAGATTCAATTCAAGATTCACTGTTTTATATCTCTTTATTTATACTTTTTATAAGCTTTAAACCTTTATATATATGATATCCATTGCCTGAAATTATTTATAATTACACATTCTGTTTAGGATGTACATATGTACAACAACACTGGGTCCTACCCGGAACTTTCACGATCGCACATTGATTAAAATGACCGTCCAAACATAGGTCGCAACAAACTTTAATGTCCATCTCCACAGTCCAACAAATATGATCATCATCAAAATCCCCCAGTTTTTTCGACTCCATTGATTTGAAACCTGTAAGTTGTAACTTGTACATATTATTAGAGTTTACCATGCTCCATGCTATTAGAAATAACTCAATACTAGCATTTAAGGCTAAGGGTGATGGATGGGGGGGGGGGGATAATTAATGATACATTTAGCGGAATATGTATGCAGATCAATCAGATCAGATTCATTTGAGCACGATAAGTATTTGATTTTTTCAAATTTTAAATCGTTGTAGTTTTTGTGGTCAATATTTTAATAAAGGGATTCATTCTCATTGTATACGAAATTAAATGACATTTTCTAGTATGCAAAAAGCTTGTTTTGTAAATGAAATGTAAACAGTATGTTGGAAAAATAAAAGAGACGTGCATACAAATATTTGAATTAGGGGGAGCGCTTAATAATTAAATTAAATTATCAGAACCTGAGGAAAGCAAAAGAAAGGAGCAAACAAGCCATGTGAATGATATTCTCATCATAAAGCAATTGTTTTTTTCTTTTCTTTTTGATTATTCACGAGAGAGATAATTTATACTGATTGCGGAAGTCTAAAGATCGTAAATCTTAAGGTAAGATCGATCGAGTGAAAATGAAATTATTACTTGAAGCTAAAAACGTATTAAATGTTGTAACTTATTCTTTGGATCAGACGCACGATTATAATTTTAAAATATATTACTTCCTCCGTCTCGAAATGCTATTCCTATTTTCAATTTGGATGACCACTAATATTCTTTACTTCTTTATGTTTTTTTTATAATATTTTATATTTCACATTACACTCACTTAATTTTTTTTGTATTTATACTCTCACATACTCATTATTTTTTAATTATCTTGCCGGTGAAGAAAGAGGAACAACAAATCTGGATTACTCCATTTATATCATGATATTCATCATCTTGGTATATTTATCAACGTGAATATACAAATTGCATTTTATTTGAAACATTCCCATTTACCTTTGAAAAATAAAAGCAAAAAGTTCATATAAGACAGTCTTTATTTTAAGGATATAGAGTAATATTTTTATAATTATTATCAAGAATAAGGAAAAAGGTTCAAGATGGACAACTAATACTTACAAGACTGAAGGATATAATCTCCACCGTCCAATTTATATAATCAACATATTCGATAAAATTACACTTTATATAAGCTGAACGTTACATGTTGCACCCAAATAGGAAATTAAAATCTGAATTTATTTTAATCTCAACCCGCCTTCTTTACTCATCAATCTTACCCAACCTCACACGCAAGACTAGACAAATAACAACCTTCCATGCAATTGAAAAAAATAACAATCTTCCACACAAGATAAATTGTGGGAAGAATCATGTCATGCATGGGTAGGCAGGACCTCAAACCACTTGACCACAATTGATCTAGCACTAAATATTGTATACTCAATGTAAACCCTGTAAAATGTTAATATTCGCTTCGACTACTTTGCCATAAATAATTGCTTAGACTTAGTGAATTCGATTGGTAATAAAAGCTACAATTTTCAAGAGAGTGTAAATTTTCGTGGTAGGAAAAAGATACATTGAAAATAACGAAAATGACGACTGATTCACTTTTCAATTTTTTGTTATGTTTTCCTTTTTGTTTATTTATTAAGACTCCGTTTGGTTGCAGAAAAAAATAAGGAAAAGAAAATTTAAAGAAAAATGATTTTCCCATGAGAAAGTTGTAAGAAAATTTAATTTATTTACCTATTTTTTTATTTTTTTTCCATACAATCAAATACACATTTCATTTTCATTCAAAATATTTCTTTAATTTTTTCTTTCTTCTTCTTTTTCTCCGCAACCAAAAGGGACCTAATTGTCTCGGCTTAAAATCGTCGCACAGTTTTCAGACTCATGGACTTGATGAATTAAAGTTGCTTGAACCATTAGTACCTATTATGGAAGGAGATCAAATCTGTCTGATTTTACTACGGATTCATTTAACCTCATCTAATGTTATAGATA
>JAWWMW010000629.1:3814-17593 GCA_035048345.1 Echeveria elegans
AATTGGGTCCATGTGTAAGTGGAAATGGACTTTTGCATTGGAGCATAATGACTATTTTTTTTTCAGACCCACTTTATATCTACGTGGCATTAAAAAGTACAATTGTGTAAGAGGACTTGGGCTCCAGCACTGGAGATGCTCTAAGATTTTTTGAATTGGACCCAGGCTGCCAGATCATGTAACCATAAAACTCCAGTCTAAAGATTAGTCAAATCACACATAAATGATGCACAGTAGCCATTAAATACTCATTATATTTCTTTCAACATTTAAATTAGTCAAGGAGCTAGAAAGCAGCTTCACTTTTATGCTGTAATACTCTCATCTTCATTATGGGGTTTGGGAAAGTGAGTTTTGCTTTAATCACGTGCCTTCCTTAACCACACCCCCACTCCTCCCACATTCCACTCACACTAGGGTTTCATTTCCAAGACAAACATTTGGTGTCTTCGATGCACTGTTTTTTGTTTTTCTCAAAGCATCAAGAATCTTCAACCCAAAACCCAAACACAACGAAAGAACAGTCCATGCCCCCCATCAATCCATAACATTTTAAAAATCCAATCCGAATCCCCATCCACAATATGTAAAACAACATTCTACTACTTAATAGTCTCCTCTTAATTTTACTAAAGCTTAGGTGGGTCAAGTACGGACGGCACTGTTCCATTCATTTCTATAGCACAACAGTACAGTAAACAAATGGAGAATAGTACAGTGACATACAGGCATAGCAGTCGCCAGAGTCAGCATGCATAATAGGAGGAGGACAATGAACCTTTATAGCATATGATGCAGCAAGTACAACTCAGAAATAAGAAAAGAAACAAACTAAGTTATATCGATCTCAACAAGCATAGCATATAACTTAAGACATGCACCAATGCAATGCTATGCAGTGAATGTTGATTATAACATTTCATTCTATATTAGTGAAACTGTAGCATTAAAAATAGTAGCTGCAGACGCATTGTAGCTAACTCATCCAAAAGTAGAAACTCAAAATTTTTTTTATACAGTAACATGATGCTGGAGAAGAAGAAGCGGAACACTGTCAATCATCAAAAACCCTTTTTTTTCTGCGTCACCAGTATTTATTAATAACAGAACCAAAACCTAAAATCATCGACAACTCATAACATTGTAAATGCCCAGCAGACCTCTCCTTTTCATATTTCACAGATTAATTATACTCTGGCGAAATATTGAAATTGAAATTCCAAAATTAAATAAATAAATACAATCTACTGCTTCTTCTGTTATGAGATTAATTAGCATAAATTCCTTCCAGAATGAGGTGTGTTTCGAATTTTGATGCAACAGTGAAAAAATAATCAAAAATCCAAACAATAATAAATAAATAAATTCAATCGAAAACATCGACGCAATCGATTCGGAAATGCAGCAGGAGCGGTTTATGAAATTAACGGAATGAAACAGTGGAGAAGATGAGAGTGCGGGATTACCTGAAATAGGTTGACTAGTGCACGAGCAGCGGCGAGTCTGCCAGAGGAGAAGTAAGCATCGATAGCGATTTGAATAGCGAGTGCTTCGACGAAAGGTTCGGGCCAAACGGCGTTACTGAATCGAGGACGGGATGTGGAAGGACCGGCGACGTCGAATCTACTGCTTCGTCGATCGACATTTTGATTGGTGTCGTCGTCGTCCGACGAAGAAGAAGATGCGGACATTTGGAAAGAAAAATTATGGAGTTGATGATATAGAGAGGAAAAAAAAAAATTGGAATGAAAGAATGTTTGAGAGAGAATGAAAGGCTTTAATAGAATGGAACTGAGGAACTGAAAAGTGGTTACAAAGTTTGTAGGACACCATGACCTTTGCACATACAATATATGCCCGATGAGAATCAATTTAGATATCCTTATTTTTTGTTGGGACTTTCATATGAATGTTCCTATATGAGGTTGTAAGGCACCTAAACTTTGTAGTATGATACTCCCTCGCGTCTCATAATATTCATTGCATTTTTCATTATGAAACGTTTCAAAATATAACTTACAATTCGTAAAATGGAATATTAATCTCTTCACTTTTACTCTCACATGTATTCTCTCAAATCCATCATTATTTCACATTTTATCATTCGTCATTTTTACTAATCAAATCACTCATTTTTTTCATACAAATTAACACTATATTTCTTTAATCATTATCTACTTACTCATATTTTTTCAAACTTTCTTAATTTACGTATCCTTATTCATACGCAAGGAATATTATGGGACGGAGAGGTATAAACTTTAGTCGGGAGCCTTGAGCCGGTCGATAAGGACGTAATCTTATTTGATTGTGAATGTTTGCATTTTTTGATCTCAATCTGACGGTTTGTTAAAGCACGAACACTTGCCGATTTGAAATTTTAACATATTATTGTTAGTAATAAAGGAAGATATTCAGCCAAATTCAATTCAAAATGCTGCTCCATAGAGAAGGCTTGAGCAAGTGATCCATCCATATAAAAAACCGAAGTTCCCTTGATGCAATATCCCCTCTGGTTTTAACAATAATACTGGACTGGTTGGGGTGCATTCCACTTTACATGCAATACAACATTCCTGATATATTCAAATAAAACACCTACCCTTTCTTGGTCAAACTCTCTCTTGAGCTAACTTACAAATTCTAGCCCTGCCAAATATATGTGGACAGCACTGTCCCAACGACAGAATAATGCTTAGAATCTGTTGAAAATATTGAGTCTTTCAAATACAAAAAAAAAAATCGAATATGAAAACTAGATCAGTAGCATGCTTGTTAGTTTTGATTTGTTCCATGCATATTGATTATTGAGCATGCCAAGTTGCCAACATAGCTAGAAAATTGAGCTGAAGGGACGAGTGTTATCTAATACTCCTTCCGTCCTGAAATGATCTTTCTGTTTGGGTTGATGACACGGTAATTAAGGAATAATGAGAATGTGAGAATAAAAATAAAATAAAAGTAAGTACGAGAAAAATAAAGTAGGAACGATAGTATATTGTGAGAGTGAATTAATTGTCATAAAAGAAAATAGGAAGAACTTTAGTGAACACCCGAATAAAAAAATAGGAAGAACAAAAGAGGACAGAGGGAGTAGGAGGAGATTTACTAGGATGCAACATTCTAATTTTGTACATCTATATATTATTTTTATATTTCTAGATGCAAATGCATCAATGATGAAATTTAAGATACGTTATTTAGTAAAACATATGATGTGCAAATCACATATTTCATTAAATGACGGATCTCGTTTGCATTTATGGATGCATTTGCATCTGCAAATAAAAATGTTGATGTACGGATGCATCAAATTATGATGGTGTGCATCCGAGTAATTCTATTAACGTGATTATCTCAAAATTAATATACGAACATCATTTGGCAAAACGAAGCTTGAATTAGTTGATGTAAAGGTCATTTTGTGTACTTGCTTGTTATATTTGATATGCTTAAATTTTATTGAATGTGGGCTGGGATCAAAATGCGAATGTAAATTTATCTGGATTTGTAAACAAGAGGAGGAGAGTACACTTGACCAGAGAGATGCTATGATTAATTAATGGCACCGCACCACTTACACTACTACTCTACTAAAAGCAGCAATAACTAAATGTATCACTATCAGCAGATATGTCTAATTTTTATTATTTGGGGGACCAGACCTGTAGTACCATGCCCTAGGACCATATTATAGAGTTATGTTATCAATAATTCAAAAAGGTAGTAACCTTTAATTAAAAATCTCTAATACTAAACCCTAACATGTACTATAGTTTAGAGTTCAGACTCTTCTTTTTGGAAGCTTAAGTTCTCAAAATGTTCCTCATGCATGGATGGTCCCTTGCCTACAACATTTGTCATTTGATTGGAAGCTGGACCAACATTTTGTCACTAAACAAATGCAACCAAGGTTATAGATTTAGGAGTATTTAGACAAACATGGTTACTTATGTTGGAATTTCAATGTGCACAAAGCTTGAGGCCTATAACATAGAGAATGAGAAAGTAGATATTGTAGAGTGAGGTCTTGGTTCAGGTGTAGGGGTGACAGAAAAGGTAATGGGGACTACACTTTACTTGTTGACTGACTCAGTAAGAAAAGAAGGAAGGATAAGGATCCATACAAATGTAATTTTTTTTTTTTAAAAAAAAAATTCTCACAAGTAGGAAAAATTTGATCTCATTTTATTTATTATTTCATTTTTTCTTACACCAAACACACATTTCATTGTCACTTAAAACTTTTCTTTAATTTTTCATTTCCTCTTCTTTTTGTCCGCAATCAAACGGCTTAGATTTTCCCAATTTAATTTCAACCATTTTAAATTTGGAGTCGAGGGAAAAAACCAATTTTAATATTTGATCTTTTTTCCACTTCATTTTGATGACTTTTTTTAACCATACTAGATCTTATCAAACTTAGGATCTATTCTTTTGACATGAACAGAAAATTTAAAATTTAAAATTAATTAATTATATTTGTATATTATTTTTAATTTAAAAAAATAGTTTTGATAATAGTGAATGCGTCTTAAGTTTGTCTCATAATTTTAAGTCTTATTACACTTTTAAAATAATTTTAAAAATAATAAATATTTATCTATTGAATTGAACTGAACTGAATTGAAATTAAATTAATGTCAACAGAAGAGAGCCTTAGAAAAAGAAAAAAAAACTTGTTTTCTACAGTCCAGTTCTCCATAGTTCATGAATTTTGTAAACAAAAATTGACTTCACATATGCTAACTAATGGCTCAAGTGTTGTCATGTCAGTGCATCAGAATTCAGATCTCAAAACAAAGCCAAAGCCCAAAGGCGAGGAAACTAGTAAAAGGGCAGACAGGAAATGAGAATTGACTGATTTCAACAGTACACATGTTCAAAGTACAGGTATACCGTATACTTTCCCCATGCATGCTTGAGCCTGAATAGAGGCAGAGGCCACCCACATCTTTCTGTCTGTCTCTGTCCTCATCTGCTTTATTTTGTGTTCTCATTTATGTATCTTTCTTTGTTCATCATGTGCTTGTGTTTCTTTATTTATTGTTAAGTGTATAGATCAAATAAAAGTGTATCTTGGAGTTGAAGGTCTCTCCCCTCCTCTTCTTCTTTTGTCTCTAATTCATTGTCAACTGGATCTCCCCAACTTAGTTCCTCTAGTTCTTATACACATGTGTGTGCCACTCACTCCCTTGCTCTTTAGTGGGGCCATTGTCATCCTTCTTTTCTTTTCATTCATTTTCCATAAAAAAGACATTACGGTTTACGTATGCTCTTATGAAGTATAGCTGTATAGTGTGCGTGTTCATTGCAAAACGTAAGTTTACCGTGTTGCTTTTCGAGTAGTTTCATTTCAAGGATGCTGAAAATATGTTTCCAGTAGCAGTATTTCACTGCTATCAATCCAAAATTTCTTTTCCAAGAAAGGCTGTGGAATGCGAAATCATACGTGACCATAGGACGAAACGATCTAGGGGATTTGGTTTTATTGTCTTTGATAGTGACCAGGTTGTTGACAAAGTAATGGCAAACGGAAATAGGATAGATATGATGGGCTCGCAGGTTTGTACCTTTAAGTTGTACCATGGATGGCATTTGCGTGCGATAAAAGCCTTGCATGAGTCTTGTGCCAACATGTGTGGCTCAGTAATAAAAAAAAATAGAATTAATTATAGAAAAAGATTTGTATGTGTAGTACATTTTGTAGATGATACGTCTCCGTTTTAATTGTATACTTAAATACCCTTTTTTTTTCGTCGTTAGCGATTCGACATCCTTCGTCACAATTAACGACAAGTAGGCCATTTAGGCTTTAATTGTTTTTTAGAAACAATATGGATCCGATTAAAAATCCAATTAATAAAATTGGACCTCATTGCAAAGACATGTCAAAACATAAATATGGTCTACTGCTAATCATGACATACATTAGGGTTCCTAATGCATTTGAATATGGAATATCTAGCATTTTAGCTAACTCATCCTTAGTTATTGGACACCGAGACTTATCAAGAATAAAATGAAAAACAATAGGGACATATATTACCTTATTTGTTAACTCACCAAACTTCGGGATAACCTTTCCATATATCCTCTCAGATGAAGTTTAAGTGCTAAACCTTCCATGTTTCTCTCAATAACCATTCATAATATTTCTTCTAACAGGTCCAAAATCTTTCATACCAAATGCATCATTCAACAGAGACTTGAGTTTATCTATCACTCTCATTGATTTAGACAACAACAACATGTCGTCAACATATAAAAGGATAAAGATAGGCCAATTATCCATAGAGTGAAAATAAAAAACAAATGTCATATCCTCATTCATGGCTTGTGTCCAGTTCTTACTCTCTTTAAAATTTAAAGCTTCTAAATAATTATTAGGTTCTGGTAAGGTAATTTCCTTAGTAACTATTACAGTTGTGTACACTAACTCTGCAAATGATGTAGAACTAGGATATCTTGGGTTAGGTCTAGGAACTCCTCTCTCAATCCCTAACTAACTCGTAATTCTCTAATGTTTCACTAACTGAAGGTTCCAGTTTTTCACCTGATCGCGGGAGAGATTCCTCCTGAGTAAACTCAGCCTGCACCCCCAGATCAGTGCCTGTTTGAGGAGGTGGTTCCAGATCATCACCCTGATCAAAGGAACCTTCAGTGCCTATCTCAGTGTTACAAACATCAGAATTTACTAGGGGTTCTTGACATTGTGATATTGTGCAGTTGTATTTTATCACATGTCAAAAGAATTTATAAAACAAGGGCGACCTAATGTCGAACCCAAGGGAACTGTGGAATTTAGTTGCGCAGTTTATTGTAAGTTCACAGAAGTAGTTTCTAAGATTTTTAAGTCTTTTTGAAGTAATGTTGAGTTACAAAAAATATTGTAATTAAAACTATCGATTTAAAAGCAATGATAGGAATTAGACTTCAACGCTAACACTTTGTGAAAATGCATCAAACATGTCATGAAATTTATGTAGAGTTTATTTCTATCGATATTATTGTAAAACTTAGTGAAGTAATAACACTCTAGTTCTCACTCTCGACTGTTGAACTATCATGTTAAAACTTATATGGACGATATTTTTCTCACCCTCTCGGTCTATCGAATATTGTCGTAGAATTCAACTAGCATTAACTTCAATCCTCTTGGTACTTCTATTAATGTTCGTTTTAAACGCTTAAGGCTAAATTATTGGTTTTCACTCAAGTATCCTCGCTTCTCTCGCATTGCTAATATACTCGATTTTATAGTTATTTTAATCCCTAAATTAGTGTAGGTTCATCTCTTGATACTTCCCTAGGTAATACTACGCATGCAATTCTATTAAGTATTTTATCAAACACCTAACATACATCGCATGCATATGGCTTAAACACATATATCAAATCTGATTTTACTCATGAAAATATGAATTATACATGTTTAAACATCCAAAAATGTTAGGGATTTATCAAATCCACATCATTTCCTAACTAGTCACTCATTTCGAGTGAGGAAACAAACATCATTCTATATGTAAACACAGAAATGAAATGAAAACAGTAAAAAGGGATTGAAATACTCTGATTGATGACTGAAAATGATAACAATCTCTTCAAAGTTCCCATCCAAAAGCTCTCCTTCTTTGGCCGTAAAAGCTCTCCTTATGGCCGGCGGTTTTTGTGAGTGGTGGCTAGGGTTTTTGGGTAAAAGGGACGTCTCTCCATTTTCCTAAACTCTAAAGAACACGTTCTATTCATATAGGTTCGAACCGGCATGCCAAATGTCTCAAAAAATCAGTCAAAAAACCTTGCTCTTGCGGGCCACTCGATCGAGTAACACCCCTCTGGTTCATTCGGTCGAGTTGACTGTTTACATCTGGAGTGGAGGAACCCGAGAGGGTCTGCTCGTTCGTGTGGACTTCTCTCTCAGTCGAGTGAAAATACTTGGCCAAATTCCTCTGCTCTTTTGCACGGCACTGGATACTGATTTTGACCCTTGTAACCTCTGAATCAGTCTTTAGCATAAACATAAAAGTTTTTGGTCTCTGAGTTAGCTTTCCAATGGACTTTGATTCACCTCAATCGAAAAACATATGCATCATGTGGAAGCTTCTAAAGCTCTGAAGGTCTAGACCTTCCAAAAATTGTCGATTTTGTTCCTTTTCGCTCCATTTTTGCTACATTTTGATTTTAAACTTCTCCAAGTCATGAGAATCGTGTTTTAGACCTGAAACATCAACAAGAGTATAAAAAACGATAGAATTCATTATGAAATCAGAGAAAATATGAGCGAAAGAGTATGAAAATAATAGACATATTTTTTACTTATCAGTTCTATAGGTATCTTTAGGGATTCTTGGGTACCACCTAAACTAGGGGCATTCTTATAGGGAAACTCACTATCATTAAAAGTAACATCTCTACTTATAATAATTTTAATTCCCATATTATGATATTCTCAAAACTTATACCCTTTTGTATACTGTGGTGTTTGATAACCTATGAAAATACACTTAAGGGCTCTAGCATCAAGTTTACCTCCTTTGTTATGTGCATAGGCTGCACGCCCAAATACTCTAAGGTGTTCTAACTGAGGGGTCCTATTTTTCCATAGTTCCAGAGGACACTTAATTTTTTTTGGCTCTATTCGTTGTCTTATTAACTAAAATAAGTGGTTGTAGATTAGGCTTCTTCTCAAAACCCTTTGGGAAGACCAGATGTAAGTAATAAAGGTCACACCTTTTCTAATAAAGTCCTATTTATTCTCTCAGCAACATCATTTTGTCGAGGAGTGAGCCTAACTGACCTATATCTTAATTTATTCAAATAGAAATGACATGTTGGAGCTCCTCTTCACTATGAACAAATGTTGAATGCCACGGAGAACAGTCGTACACGGCAGAACCGTCACCACAAGCCGGTGACTTAACCAGATCAACTATTAACCTAGCTGATTTTTGCAACCAAACTGAGAACAAGATATCTTAGCCTTAACAACACATGCACTCAATCCCTGAACTCACAAATGCTCTCAACAGTCAAAGAAGATGAAATCGGCAGAGGACTGAAAACTCTTGGCCGGCAAGCGACGCTTATATATCTTCGCTTTCCAGCCCTTTGATCAAATTCCATGGCACGCCGAACGCGTAACTTCAGTCTTAAGCCAGCCAGGAGTTGGGCCTCTACTTGTGTCCAGTCCAACTTTCCCATCTTCAACTACATGTTAGATTAAGGATCTTGTTGATATTGGTGCAAGAGCTTGAATGAACTAGTTAGCAGCATGACTTTGGTCTTTTGTTGGCATTGCTAAAAAAAAACATTGCATCGAATTTCAATATTCAAGCATTAGCTCATGTATACACTCATAATCGTTTTAGCTGTTATTTGACCGTATATGTATCAAAAGTTTAATTTATTAATTTAAATAAAAGAACATTAGGATTGCAGAAAAATGAGATCATCATGCAGGAATTGAAACAAGTTGCTGAAAGAACACATGACAAAACAAGCATAATGTGTATTTTCTACCTTCTATGAACAACACATTACATCAAGCTATGTGTACAGAGACTGCTAAACATGTGAACTGCGAAGTAATCTAAGCACAAAAGTAAGAACATAGACGTAGCAGCCATATATAAACATAAAACAAAAGTCGGACAAAAATCGTAGTACAAGCTAGAGATGTCGTCAACAAAATTCTCGATGCTACTTTGCTCGCCTGAAGATATGCGGACCAAATCAGAACCTCTAGCACTTCAGAATTTGTTGTCCGGGTGAGATGACTTTCGATATCCACCTCATGCATTTTATTATTTCTCTCGGAAGTCATAATATCTTACCAATTTATATATAAGGGCGAGCTTGAATCATTTGATCCTTATGGATCAACAAGGATAAAACGAAAATGCACACTTTCAGAAGCTTTTGGTTGGGCTTAGAGGATCATAATCATAGGCTTCTCCAGCCTTAACAAAGCGCCCTTTCACACGTTTCCGAACATCAGCCCTCGCCTTTCTTGTTTCATATCGGACTTTCTTATCAAACCTGTAAGAAGAAAAATAAATATGTTATATCTATAAACTAAGTTTGATATAAAAAATAACTTCCAATTATTATTTACTTGCGAGTCTTCTTCTTTTCCATGTACCGCATTACAGCACTAGTCCTGCTAGAAGATGTGTTAGACGTTCCTGTACCAGAAGGTAACCAAGGAGGCTCCACCATCAGAAGTAGAGGAGATGCTCCACAGTCTTGGTATTCTCCACAAGTATCGCCAGTATACCCTGAAAATGAGATGCTTGAATTGGCTTGCTTTGTTGAGAAATTCAGTATAGGCTCAGTCTTTGATGTCCTAATCGAGTCAGCGGAAACCACACTGCTGTATTCTGGAAGAACTGGATGTGACAGTGCCTGAACGCAGCATCCAAATAAAAAGGTTATCGCTCCCTCACCGTAACTTCGAAGACAAGACATAAAAAATGTAAATACCATATCGCTGAAAACGGGTACTTTCACGCAAGTGCAAGAGTAAGAAGTGTCACCCCTGAGAAATTTTATGCATACAAATAATAAATGCCAGGTAGGTGGAAAGGAAACCTGAGTAGCAACTGCATCCTGACATCCCGACAGCACACCAGCGGCGGACTTTGGTCCAAATAAACTATCTATCCCGACATTCTCAAGCAGATCTTCTGATTGGTTAAAATTGATACCGAAAAGCTCTTCATAATTCTCAAAGTTCAGGTCAACTTCATCCATATTGATATCTCCGTATATGTCATCCTCAAGGAAGCTTTTTCCTCCACGGCTGGCTAACTAAGCATTCATAGGAAAAGGAGAGAGTTCGTGAGACGGAACAGGACCATCAGAGTAAACAGTAAATAAACAGAAACAAAAGATAAAATTTTGTAAGAACATTTATTTACAGTGAGTTCAAGTTACAAACCAATGTCGCATTCCCGGATTGATCGAGCCGACAAATACTTGGATTTGAGGAATTAGGCTGAGGAACTGAAGAAACAGGAGCATTTGAGCTATTTGTTTCGACTCCTCCCTTCACTTGTTGCAAAAGTGATTTCTCACTCCCATGCCGAACATCACTATCCTGTTCGGTAATACTCATTAGCCCCATTTCCAGCTCACATGCCGAAGAACTCTCTCTCACATGAGCGCTACCATCCAACACAAACGACCACATGGAAGTAAGCTCAGCAGCAGAAGGACATCCAGAGTAGCAATTAATGGTTTGCCTTTTATGATTCTGGCCAGACGATGACGTACCATGACTTAACCAATCGCAATGTTGACAAAGGGAAATATTTTCCTCCACGCATCTCTCAAGTGCAGGCTGTAAATTACATTTTTCACACAACAGCGTCCTGGTATGTCTTTTCGAAAGCGCGTTAGCGGAATGAACATGCCGATCGCACGATAAGCACAAACATGCATCATCCGATCTACAATACACCATAGATCTCCGATCCCCGCAAAAATCACAGAAATATCCCATTCTCGGAAAACCTTTAAAAAGTCACAAAAATGCATGCCTTTCAAAAAAATTATATTTTAAAACCAGAACAAAAGCTTCTTCAGCACTGCAGATTGTAACAATGGAATGAAAATGACTGCATAAAAATCAAGCAACAGTCTTTAATCCCATAAAGGCGAGATCTGACTGATTTATTCAGAAATGATTGAAAAGGAGTAGAGAAAAATAAAGTAAACATAAAAGATTGAAGAAATGAGCATCGGCGCTCTGACACACACACGCGCGCACGCACAATCACAACCATGATCGAATTTAGCAATTTCAGTTTTCAGCAGCAGAAAGTTGAAAGCTTTTTCTCATAATAGTATGAATTGAAAGAACCCCATATGAGGAAATCGCTCCATTTCATCAGATCAAACAAAACCCCAGAGAATTAGCAAAAAAAAAACTCATAGGATTCGACTGACCGAGGGGTGGATAAGATTTACCAACATCAGCGTACCTTGAGAGATGTTTTATGAGAAAGGAGCGTCCTTTTGCTTGCTTGCTTGCTGTTGTGTCGATTTGGTTTGGTTGGGTATGTGTGGATTTGAATTGCTGGTGCTGTGTGCTGCGAATTTGCAAATGTGAAGGAAAAGAAAATCGGAGAAATAGAAATATAAAAAAAAAAGTAAGCAGAAAATGTGGTGAGGTCTGCTGATGATAAGAAGAAGAGAAGTCTGTGTGTAAAAAGTAAAAAAGTGCAACACAAAAGCGCATCTTGTGGGCCGTCTAACCTTTTTTTATCTCTTTTTTTTGTATTTATTTTACACAAACTATCATCTTCCTATTCAGAATTTTTTGATGATGATTTTTTTATTTATATAATAATATTTGCACAAATTATCCAAACTATTTTCTCTATAAAACAAAAACTTTATATTAGATATTATCAGTTCGATGCCCCGAATCATACGGTATTTCTTAATTATTTGCTTTTCAATTACGAGAATGATAGATTCACAGCTAAAGTATTAAAACGGATTTTAGATATACAGCTATCAAAAAACTAGTACTGTGAAATCTAATAATATAAATGAATAGGGAAGTAAAAAAACATGGATGTAAAACTAAAATTTAATCTATATTTATCAAATAAATATGAATTTTCGAAAATGCCTCTTCTTCCACCATTAATTACAAATGTGTCATTAAAATTAAAGATAATGGGTCCGGTCTAACTCATTAAATAAAATTAAATATTAAATATTAAAATATTAAAATTTAACATTAAAAATTTATGTTAAAAATTAAAAAATTGAGCGGAAACAATAAAAATACCCTTTCTCTCTTTTTATTTTTTCAATCGCTTTTTTCTCCTTCGCGTGACCACACGGGCCCAGCCCGACCCATTAAAAATAAAAAATTTCAACACACGGGCTCGGTCCGTCCCATTAAAAATTAAAGATTTTAATATACACAAATCACACGAGTTCAAAACTTGGTCGATCGAGTCACGCCCGTGTTTGACCTGTTGAATAGCATATTCGAGACGACGCATCCCGTCGGGATGACGGGCGGTACGCTAATATATATATATATATAAAGAGGGATACCAAAAGCGGCCATTTTTTATTGAGATCTCCTAAACACGGAAATCAAAGTTACAACACGTGATCTAAGCTCAGAACCAGGATCAATGATTGGTTATACAAAAGGATTGACGACCATTGTTCAAAATCACTTTACTCATTTCCAGTAATAAAATAACTAATAACAATTGAAAAGAAATATTAAAAATAAAATAAAACTACGAGCTATCTACCAAAAACGGTCTTCATAAAGGACATTTGTACATTTTCTTTAATTTTGCATACCATTTTTATATTTGAAATTGAAAGTAAATATAGACGCAGAATTAAATCAATATTCGTAAACAGAAACAAACTAAAAATCAATAGTTTGCAAATAAAGTAATTAATTATCAATTATATTTGATATGAGAAAAATAGCTTATAAATTCAATATAAGCTTCTCAACTTTATCTATTAAAAATCGAATTAGATATCTGACTTGGCACACTCAATACATTATACATACCCCCATAAATATTTGTAATGTGATTATTACACTGCCAAATCCAAATTGACAAGTACAGAAAGAAAAAAACAATTTTAAGTGCATTTGCTCTCAGATATGAACAGTAAGATTACACAGAAGTGAGTCAAAAATAACTGTTATGATTCACCATTGTCCAAATGATTATGTAATGTGAGCTGATTATCCAAAGCAAGAAAACCAACAATAAACCAGAA
>JAWWMW010000633.1:0-10209 GCA_035048345.1 Echeveria elegans
AATTGGTATATATAGTGGTGTTTTTGTGCAATTAATTATAAGTGAAACATGAAATTGTTTAGAATTAAGTTTAAAAGATTGAGAATTTGATATTAATTTTATTTTATGTAACCAAAGTAACAAACTAGAAAATATATTCTATAGTTGTGAAAACAAACCAACTTGGAACATTAGCTCAGTTGGTTAGGTATGAGAGGTGATGCTCAAAGGTCTATAGTTCTATTCTTGGCGATCTCATTATAAAAAAATTTTGAATTTTGATTGAACCCATTGAACCGAGTTTGACCGGTTCAATTACTTGACCGGTTCGATCATTGAATCGAACCGAAGAACCGATCGGTTTTTGGTAGAACCGGTTTGACCGGCTGGTTCGGTCTGCTTCTTATAACATTGCAAGTAATGATTACAGAGTGAGAGTGTTTGTGTGAGAATGCATGTGAGGGTAAAAGTGAAGAAAGTAATATTCTATTTTAGAAAGTGTAAGGTATATTTTAGGATATTCGAAAAGGAAAGTGTAAGGAATAATATGGTACGGAAGTAGTATGAAATTGGAGTAAAAAATAAACTCATACACATTACTCACCTTTAAAAACAATGAGGAAGTTCTACCGCAACAGCACAGCCCACCAATCGCCGCCGCCACAGGCCTCCTCTGACCCTCTTTCCTTCCTTCCTGCAGCCATCTTCATACTAGCAGCAGCTCTAAGCCCTGAAGACAAAGAAGTCTTAGCTTATCTTCTCAACTCCAGCTGCAATTCCAACAATCCCTCCTGCAGAAATGACTGCAAAGGTTGCACCTTTTACGAACACTCTGTTACATTCAGTTGTAGCTGTTTCCGATGCTATATGAGATACTGGATTCGCTGGGATTCGTCGCATAACCGTTAGCTCTTTCACGAAATCATCGATTCATTTGGACAATTTACTTGAAGCTAGTCAAGAGACTGATAAAGGCAGCATGACGAGCAGGAGGAAGAAAGGGCATAAGAGCGTGAGGAAATTAACTGAGTTGACTCGGAGCCAGTTGACCGTGTTTGACTCGGTTCATACTAGGGTTTATGATGATGATGCTGTTAGCAAGACTGTTAATGTTGATGATGATGAAGGTGGGGCGTTTTCTGATGATGGGTTGGAGTTTGGTAAGGGTTCGTTGAGGAAATTTGTGTGCTTTGTTGGGGACAGGATTTGGGGTGTTCTTAGTGGCAAAGGATAGACATTACTGAAGATCATGGGAATGCAAATGGAAATGGTGGAGGATAAATTTTGCAGCTACGTTTTCAATTGATCGACTTGTTTTTTTTTTTTTTTGGGTGGCAAGTCTATGTTGCTAATGCTTTTGGATCTTTGTATAATTTAGTACTCACTTCGTCCCGCTTTATAAATCTCATTTGGTAGTTGACACAGTTTTTAAAAAGAAGTAAAATATGTAAGGTAAAAGTAGGTACGAGAGTGTAAAAAATAAATAGATTGGAGAGAAAATATAAATATGAGAGAAAATTTTTTTATTTAAATAAATGAGACATATATTTTGGGACGCTACAAATAAAATGAGATTTATCATTCTCCTTGGAATTGAAGATGGGCTTAAGTTGGGGATTGTAGTAACGAATAGTATAAGTACGGAGTTGCATTGAGGGTGAAGAAGAACGTTTTTGTTTCTGATGCCAACATCGTTCAAAGTTGGGCATCTAAGTTTCACTTCCTTGTGAAAGCTGCTACTTGTTCTATTGCAAAGTTGAAAACCTTATTCTCGCGGATTACGTTTTTGTTTCTGATGCCAACATCGGTCTGCTTCTTATAACATTGCAATATGCGGGGAGTACGTTTTTGTTTCTGATGCCAACATCGTTCAAAGTTGGGCGTCTAAGTTTCACTTCCTTGTGAAAGCTGCTACTTGTTCTATTGCAAAGTTGAAAACCTTATTCTCGCGGATTATATTCATCAGGCGTTCTTTAAATTAAGCCATTACAAGTATAGAGATTTCATTGGGTTTAGGGTTAAGTACCGAAACCTCACGAGAGTTTGAATTTTTTCCCAACCATCTTAAGTTTAATATTTTTTTTGCAGGAATTGGTAGTTTATTGGTACAGTGAAGGCCTAGAGCTAGAGGTGAGGACGTGAGGTGATGGGGTTGAGTTGAGGCCTGACGTTTGGGGGCTTGTTGTGGTTCAACCAGTGTTATAAAAACCGGATTGACCCGGTCAGTCGGACCAATCGGACCGTGACCCGTTTCCCGAATCGGGTCGGTTCACATGTTGAACCCAACATGCAATTGACTCGGTCAAAACCCGATTCAACCACCAGTTTTTGACCAAACCGACAACCCGAATTGACCCGCGGGTCAATGTTACCATGTCAAATTTAAGATGGGTTCGAAAGAGATAATAGAGTTGCTTATATACTAGTGTTTTCATGGTCCCTTTAGGTGTTTTAGCGATGTGGGATAACTCAACTCACATTCAAAAGCTTCAACAACTCATTTCACTTCCCTTCAAAATCACATCGTCTTCATAAACTCAACGCAGTGAAAAATGAGTCGAGTCGACGACGAGATGTATTTAAGCGAGAACGAAGGAATTGAAGACAACATCTTCGTAGTCACCGGCGAATTAGGTTTCGTCGGTGCCGCCTTGTGCGCCGAATTGATCTGTCGCAGCGCGCGTTAGGTCTGCGGTTTTGATCTTCGTTCCTCTTCTCATTTCTCCGATCGCCTCATCGCCAACGACATTCGTATCATTCAAGGTACTGCACAATTGAATCTATCTACTATGTTGTCAATTTCGATTTTCGCATCATCTGGTTAGGTTTAGAGAATGATTGATTTTGATAGGGTTTCATGTTGAATTTGAGTTCTTAGACTTTTGACTGAGACTGTGGTATTTGTTTCTGCTCTTGTGAGTATGATTGTGATTGAATTAGGGTTACACATTGTGATTGTGATTTTAGTGTGATTTATGTTTTTAATTAGGTGATGTGGTGAGCAAGGAGGATGTGGATAGGGCGTTGAGAGGAGCGGACTATGTTTTTCATATAGCTTCGTTTGGGATGTCTGGGAAGGAAATGTTGCAGTTTAAGCAAGTGGATGAAGTGAATATAGATGGAATTTGTCATATATTGGATGCATATAATGAGTTGGGGGTCAGAAGGCTGGTGTGTGTTAGTACATATAATGTTGTTTTTAGAGGGAATGAGATTGTGAATGGAAACGAAGGGTTGCCTTATCTTCCAATAAACAATCATGTTGATTCATATGGTAGGAATAAATCTGTTGTTGAACTGTTGGTGCTTAAGATGAATGGTCGACCTTCCAAGTAATTGTCTTTCAATTTAGTGACTAGAAAATGTCATAATGTACAGTAATTTTGTATAAAATAGTTGCAGTGTTTTGTGATTCAAACTTTGTTCTTATATTTTATACAGTCATCTTGAGAACAAACGTTGTTCTGATATAGAGCTAATGGTTCTATTCATTATGCTTATTGTTTAATGATTGTGTATATATTTATAAATTCCAACCATCATAATTCACAAGAGTTGCAGAACACACTTTGTACCTGAATAGGCTTCATTTTTGTTGAAGGTATAATTATGTTAAAAATTTATGTATATATATAATAAAAATAATATATTTTTAAAAAAACCAACATTGACCCACGGTTCGACCCGATTGAACCATTAACCCATTGACCCGATAACCTCGACAGATCGATAGTCGGGTCTGTTTTTACAACATTGGGTTCAACTTTTCATTATAAAGTTTGAAAGGATGACAAGGATTGGGTACAATAAACAATTGTGCATGCTCGTAAGTTGGCGACAAAAGGCTCTACTCTTCTTGGCTCATTTTTCAAAACTCTGCATGCATAGTAGTTAGCTCTAGAAGTTGTAATTTGATCCGGCGTCCTGTCTTGCGTCATTCTGTTCTGTCTTGCAAGCCAAATGGGGCAGGGCAGATTCGAAAATTTTTGACCCGCGCTGTCCTGTCCCGCCCCGCGATTAACGCTAATTAATTCATAATTAACCTTAATTAACTTCTAATTAATCCTAATTAATCTTGATTAACCCTAATTAATCGCGGGGCAGGGCAGGGCAGATCCTCTGCGGGTCAACGCGGGGCAGGGCAGGGTAGGGCAATTTTGCCATGCGCGCAGGGCAGGGAATGGCAGGTCGTATTTTGGCTCAGATCTGCCCCGTTGCCACCCCTAGTTAACTCAATCCAAGAATTTTCACTGTATTGAGTGGTGCAACTCTGATTCAAAGTTCAAACTGTCTGAAAAGGGCCGTGAAAAGCTTAGGAACTGTCTGAAAGTTTATCGGTTTGAAGTCTGATCAACTCCGGTTAACGTCTAGAAAAAGTCCGGCCGATCCATGTGAGCTTGGGCCAAGTATTTATAGATCAATTATGGCCTATGAGGCTGCCCCATCGAAGTTTGAAATACTTTCTTAAGTCTGACTCGTATAAATTGTTCGAGGTGTTAATTAATCTTCCATAGTCCATACACATAATTATTTAGTATGGCGTGAAAGTATTTTTGTAAAATATTGTTTAATGTAATACGAAAATATAATATTTTTAGGGTTTATCACACAAAATAATGGGCCTGACCCGAAACGGCCTATCAAAGACCAGGCCATGGGCGGCTTCAAGACTTTAAATTTTATCGAAACTTGGTTTGGTTCGGCTCGGCCCGGCCCTATGAATAACAATAGACCTCTAAACTTATGTCTGGGCCAGACTCGAACTCATACAATTTAGAATCGTACCGGCTCAATGTAATGCGTAATTGAGTGAGTGGGCAAAATGATCAAACTTTGTAAGGTAATGTGCGCCGATCTTCAATAGTTATAAAATATTAATGTTCAAGCCTCATTAGAAGACACTTTTCACCTTCTCTCTCATACGCTCTCCAACAAAGACAAACTACATCTCGCCACCGCAGGTTGCCGTCGGGGTAGAGGCCGGCCGTCCTCTATGGAGGTGGTTGGCCTCTGCCCTAAGCCGTTGCTCTCCTTTCTTTCTGTTTTGCTGTTTTTGTTTTAGGGTTTTGTCTTCTCCAAGCTTGTCCTCGTAGCTGTTGTTGGTGGCGGTGTCTTCGCATTGGTTCTGGCGGTTGCGTTTCGATTCGGGTTAGAGACGGGCGGATCTGCCTGGAGGCTTCCGGATCGGCCGGATCTGCAAAGGTGTTGTGCTGGGTCTGCAAGCAGCGGCACTAGATCTGACGGAGGCTCCTGCCCTGCACGGCGGTGGTGGTTGGCTTGGCTTAGGTTAGGTAGTTCTGGCTTGGCTTTCGGCTTTCCTCCACCCCCTTTTCCTTAGTCGGCCTATCTTATGAGTCTTCTCCAAGGTTGACGGCTCGCGGCTCTTGTTGTGGCGTTTCGTCGAATCTGAAATTTCTGAATCAGGTTTCGATTCTAGGCGGGCGGTGGCTCTTGGGAGCTATGCGCGGGGTTTGCTGGTGGTTATCTTTCAGTTCGGAAGGGCCGGCGCTCGCCGGGTCGGCGATCCTGTGGGATGGTTGAAGCGGCGTTTCGCCTCCTCGAATTCGTGAGAGGCTTCAGCTTGGTTGAGGCTCCTGCGGTGCTCTGCTCGACTGAGGTGATCTGGTTGCGGCTGGTGGCAGATTGCTGATGTTTCTAGATTAAGTTTAGTTGAGGTGCAGATTAGGTTAATTACATTATTAGATGTGGTTTATTTAGTGTTTGTTAGTCTCCTCACAGTTAGGTGTAGGAGCTTTACTATTCTCCTCACTCTTAGTGTAGGAGCTTAGCCATGATTTCCAACGTAATGTGGTAGTTTTTGTCAGTCCTCATGAGTTTTGTGAGTTGTTCTTCGTTTAGCCTTGATTGATAGTCCCCTTTGCGTGAGCATTGGCGATTGCGTGGTGGTGCCTGTGGCGGGCCTGAGCGTTCAAAGTTATTTTGTACTTGTTCTATATGTCCTTGTACTTCTCGGCCATGTATCAATCAATGAAAATATTGCAATCAAAAAAAAACCTCAAATGATCAAGTAACATCGGGTAACGACAACAATGATGCAAACTAAATCAAGACCAAATCATAATAACCAAATTTACTAGTCAACTACTAAACAATGTCACACACCTCAAGTCGCACCCCATCCAAATTTCCGTAAGAAATGTAAAAAAGTAATAAACAAAAAAAACTAACCAGTTTTTTGAATCATTGGGAAACAATGATAGTAAGGTAACATGAAAACTAGCAACAGTATAAAACAAAACAAGTCCAGTTTCCACTTCATCCATCTCGCCCTGCATTCAGACAAAATATTTTAAAAAAAAATCAGCCAAAAATGGAAATTCGTTTTGATGGAATTGACTTTCCAACTGCATTTTTCAATTAAACATCAATTCTATAAAATGATCGGAAAAAGACTTACTGCTTCGAAAGCCGAATGATTTCAAAAAGAACGAGCTGTAGAAGATTACATGAAAGAGCGATGACGACACTGAAGATGATCTGAACAAGGACGCGCTTCTCTTCATACTACCTATAAAGCGTTTAAGAGAGTAGGAATGATTGATCAAGCATGTCACTGAAAATGTGTTACACAGAAAATGAACATGTAAAACCCAATAACAAACCCTGAAAATGTTTTCTGTTAGCATCCCAATAACAAACCCTGAAAATGTGTGATGCCGTAGAAATCCCAAGTCATCTCTTCTGCTGCATATACATTTTCCAATTGTTGTGCTGATCCTGCAGTTTAAGAGAGTAGGAATGATTGATCAGGCGTCTTTATCATTAGCCATGAGGTATAACTGGGAGCAGGTCAACGGTGAATATGGCGGAAATAATTTTTTATTTTTTGAAAGATAACAAAACAAGTAAAACGCCTCACCAGTTTGCTGTTCTTCATGATCGTTCAGCAGCCTATTGTTTGCCCCCCTGCAAAATATGATGCAGGAGAATATCAGTTAAGTCGTTATCACAATTATCAACGTCTTCTCAGTTTGTTGGACTGAGAATAAAGAAGACATTAAGCATGAAAATCTCCTAGTATGCCTAACAGTTTCAGAAGTAAAATAACGAGGTTTCAATGTATGTGAGGTTAAATCGGAAAGCTGCGACATTAATAGTCCAGTTCTTCAGACAAAAAGATTGATAAGACTTGAGATAAATTAAGAAGTGCTCGAGATATATAAACCTGTTGCGCTACTGGCATGAATTACACCGGAGCACATGATGTCAGATGCAGAGATATGCCTTTCAGCTTGGTTGACCAGCTCTTATTCTGATTTAGAAGTGGGCAGTCGCTCATATCACAATATTCTAGCCGCTTGAGAGTTGGCAACAGTCTAGATATTGATTCTAGAAGAGGGAAGTCTCGGATTATAAGAATCCGGATAGAACCGGGTATAAAGCCGTCAAGCGTGAAAGTTTCTGAAAATCCTTTGAGATCCAAGTATTCTAGATATGTGAGTTTTGACAACTTCATATTCGACACTGGATCCATCTTACAACAATTCTTGATAACAAGAAAAGTAATCATACGGGGAAACCCATCTACAGGGACCATAAGATTTGGGCACGCCTTTATAGTGAGGGCTCGCAGAGTGGTGGTGTTGTGAAATTCTTCTGGCAGAGACTCCAGCATTTGACAGTTGGATATATACAACCAGGACAGACATTTAAAAAGCAAGCCATTGCTGGCCGGGAAGTGTTGTATAAGGGGACATCTTTTAAGACGCAGTGACTGGAGAGACTCGAGGTCTGAAACTACAGCCGGGAGACATGCAAGATAAGGGCAGCCTGAGAATTCCAACTCCTCAAGATGTTTGCTGCAAACAATGAGAAATTGGCTTGTGATTGGAGCATGACATTCTGACAATCGCAATACCTTGAGATAATGCAGGTTGCAAATCCGAGTCAGAATTTTAGTGTGGATGTCACCGTAGACTGTTAAATGTGAGAGATTAGGCGGTAGCCTAAAAACATGATGATCGTCATCATCTGATCTAATTTCTGTGGAATTCGGTATCTCATGATTTTGATCTTTAAGAGAGGTAAACTGTCCATTCTCCCTGATCAACGATGTCACTGTCTCATCAACTGACCGACCCGTCGTAAAACACAATTCATTCTTTAGTTCAGAACAGTCTGGTAATTCTGCTTCCACCCGTAGTAAGGCATCAACTTTATCCAACTCCAGTTTCTCCACATGCCGCAATCCCGGCAATGAAATCAAACTCTCACATTTGTAAATGCGAACTTCGAGCAAGTTGACAAAACTCTTCGGTATATCTTCTAACTTGGCACAGTCTGAGATGTCTAAATATCGAAGAGAATATCCATTAGTTGTTGGGCTCAAGGTTGATCCTTTGACTTCAGTATCATGCATCTCCAATCTAACTAGCTGATTGCAATTTTTGATTTTTAGCTCAATCAAACACGGGAAACAATACGGGATTTTGGTCAACTCCACGCAGTTACTAATTCGAAGCTCTTTGAGAGAGGAGAATCCAATCCTATTGCCTCCTGGAAAACACCATTTTTTTAGAAATTTCATGTCTTTGATCTTCAGCTTCTCCAAAACCCGGAAAGGCTTATCGACATCACCGTAAAATTCCTCGCTCAAGGATTCAAGACAGTGCAACCGATTAATAATAACATCCTTCAGAAAATGTGAGTTGCCTAGGGACGGGAAGCTGCCTAGTTTAGCACAACCCTTTATCTCTAATAAAGTTAAAGAAGGGAAACAACTTGGAATTTCAGCCAGTTCGTCACAGGTTTTAATTTCAAGTTCTTTGAGCGAAGAGAATCCACATCGCCCACCTGTTGGGGAATACCATATCTTCAAGATTTTCATGTCTCTGATTATCAACTTTTGTAAGGCTGAGAAGGGATTCTTACCTTCCCCGTACAATTCAATGCCTAGAGATCCTAGGCTGTCTAGCCCTTCAATATTAAGATCCTTAAGAAATGGCAGGTTGCCTAATGGTGGCAGAACCTCACAGTTAGAACAATCTGTAAGGCTCAAGGAAGTTATGCCAGTTACCGTAGGAATCACTTTTACTATCCAATTTGACAACCTTTTACCGCCATAGTTATGTAAGGATAATCCTTTCAAGTTCTTATGTGGTTCTATGGCATCGAGCAATCTTTCATCCAATTTCGTGTCTCTCTCTTGAATCGTTTCCCACTCCAGAACCAACTCGTCAAGATGTTCCTTTTTTTCAAGGCTTGCAATCGTCACATCTTCTATATCATCAACATTATTCAATCCTGAAATCGTTAGTTCTCCTTGCAAATTAGACAAGTCTTTGAATTCTCTCATTTGTTTAGATTTGCCTTTACCTAAGACATACTTTGACAGCGTCCGGAGATTTGTCAACCTTCCGATTCCATCTGGCATCTCCTCAAACGTAAGAAACTTCATGATTAGATGCCGCAAATTAACCAGACCAAATAAATTTGCAGGAAGTCCTTTGAGTTTCCGGCAAAGAGATAACTGCAAAATCTGCAAATTGTGTAGGTAGCAGATCCACCGGGGCAGATACTCAATACCTGTGCCAGCTAAATCCAAATACCTTAAGAGCTTCATATCACCAATTGAAGCAGGTAACACAGAAATGGAATATGATCTCAAAGAAAGCACCCGTAAATATTTGAAGTTTGACAACAAATCATTGACGGCCTTGTCGTTGAAGAGACGTCCAAAGGAATATGTAACTTTACCAGGTAAAAAAGTACGCAAACGATTTAGTTTTCTTATTGATCTCATGCTCATGAGAACTTCTTGATCTCCATCAGACAACCGACGAGACTCTGGGTTTATGTCGGTCAAATTCACCAACATGCCCTTTGACACATACTCCGCCAGATCATGAAGAAGGTCATGCATCACAAAAGCTGATTTGGCAAAGTGGCTTTGTTGAATGAAGAAATTTGAGCACATTTTCTTGCCTTGAATTCAACAACTGAACTATTTCCTTCACATTTTCTGACCTGCCAACAATTCTGGATGGATCAAAGTCCGAACTTGTTGATATTCTGTTCTCTCTAAACTTTGTCAGCTCATCATTTGTATCCGTGCCAAGATGGGGCACTTGAGCGGCTATAGATTGCAGCTTGTGAATGGCTTTCCTCATTTCTGCATCTCTGGTACTTTTAGATGGATGAATGGTGCGAACAATATCCTTGCCTTTATACTTAAACTTCTCCTTAATGATATCAACAGTTCTCGGAGAA
>JAWWMW010000634.1:3751-24996 GCA_035048345.1 Echeveria elegans
TATATTCACTTTTCACTCACTTTTTACTCATTCTCTTTCCTACTTTTATCTCACATAACATAAATTTTCTTAAAAACGTGATAACTACCAAATGGGAAGATAATAATGGGACGGAGGGAGTATAAGATAAGAGTTTCCATACAAACTAAAAATTGTTTATTACGGTTTTTCGTTTTTGGCCATCTTCATCTCGAAGCAAAAACATCGATGGCTTTTTCCAGAATCGCGCAGCGCCTCCTCAAGATGCGCCGCCAACTGACCAACGGCGTATCGAATTCGCCTTTTCCCAGCATCACACAGACCAAATCCATATCTAATTCGAGTCAATTCCGTCTCCTACATTGGCTTCTGGCTCCCAAGCGTCCGTCTTTCGCTGGTTTGGCGGTGCTGTTAGGCTTGCGAGGAGTTGGATCGTCTCTCGTCGGGCACTGCTGTTCTCCGCCGGAGACCGACCACCAAGCGGCAATTGCGAGACACAACGACATTATATGTTGGTTTCAAATAATAACTTTTGGTAGAAGTTCAAATAAATAATTTAAATTAAATATATTTTATGGTATGTTGGTGGGGTGGGATGAGAGTGGGGTAAATTTAAAAAAATTTGGAAACTTTCGTGAGACATGCAGAAATGTAGAGGGTGCGATTAATGATGCCCTCATCAAAATCAAGTTGAGGTTGCATGATTATTATTTTTTACTCTTATTTCCATGGTAAAAAACAATAGTGGGGAGTTCTAGGAACCCTTGGAAGTTATCCTTTCAGTTCCCTGTCATATCATATCATCCACCTTTTATTTTCATTAACCTACCGCACCACTTGCCACGTGTCGCTCATCTTCTCTTCCGGGTTGCCAGTGCCACACAATCAAAATCCTCAATTTTTCAATTTATATATATATATAAATCGCCTCATCTTCCACTTCCGTCTATCTCTTGATCTCTCTCAGCTCAATCGTCTTCCATTTTCGAACTCTTTCACTTCACATATCGCATCGCATCAATGGCTACAGCCACCATCGCACTTGCAGATTCCGAGAAGCTCTCTGCTCTTCGCCAAGCTGTCTCCTCACTCGATCAGATCAGGTTTCTTTCGTCGCCTTATTCTGTGTCATGACATTTTACATGCTCTTTTTTGTTTGCTTACGTGTACTGATCTGCGGTCTGATTTTGTCTGTTTTTGATTTGTTTTAGTGAGAATGAGAAATCTGGTTTCATCAGCCTCGTCTCCCGCTACCTCAGGTGCTCCACTCCATTACATAATTAAATTGTATATGCATATTTGATTTTCCTCCGGTGCTTGATTTGTTTCGTGAGTGATCTGATTGTGTTTTGTATTTGTTGAAAGTGGTGAGGCGAAGCATATCGAGTGGAGTAAAATTAAGACACCTACTGATGAAGTTGTACTACCTTATGACACTCTTTTGCCTGTTCCTGAAGGTACATACAATGAAGCATGCTGCTTATGTGGATTTAGTGTTTGCTGAGTGAGTCGACTGATTTTATATTTTAAAATGTAGATGCTTCTGAGAGCAAGGCACTTTTGGACAAGCTGGTTGTATTGAAGCTTAATGGTGGACTGGGGACTACCATGGGTTGCACTGGTCCAAAGTTTGTGATATGATGAATGTTGGATGTTAGTTTTTTGTACTTTAAAATGATATGTGGCTGGGAACGGCATGGTTGCAGTTGATAGATTTGACATGTAATTGTTTTCTTGACGTGCAAGTTATAACCTTCAAGATTCTTTTTATAATTTTAAACTACAAAGAGTCAAATACGATATCTCTGTCTAGTTTCAGTTATCCCCTTTCTGCTTCAGACGAAAAATAATTATGCGAACATCATTTACTTCATGCACCCTGTATTTAAGGGTTAGATCCTTATCACCTTTGGTGTTTTAGCTATATCCAAATATTGATGCTTGTTGATCTATTTCAATGCAGATCCGTCATAGAAGTTCGAAATGGTTTGACATTTTTGGATTTGATTGTTATTCAAATTGAGGTGATTTTTCAATTTGGTTACTTCTGCTTCTTACAGCTGAGAACTAACTCTACAATTGCTTCTATATATGTAGAATCTCAACAAGAAATATGGATGCAATGTTCCTCTTCTACTGATGAACTCATTTAACACTCATGATGACACCCACAAGGTAAGTGCTCTCCACTTCGTTTGCATTCTTTTAATTTATAATGCATATATACGCGGGTAACTTTACACCTTATTTAATATGGTCTTCTCTGCAGATTGTGGAAAAGTACTCCAACTCAAAGATCGAGATCCACACTTTTAATCAGGTTAGTTTATCTGATGTATTTAGCTGCATTGGCCTCTTATATGCCATATGGGAGACGTATATCTTTTCTTAACATAATTCAAACTCTGCAGAGCCAATACCCAAGGTTGGTTGTTGATGATTTCACACCCCTCGCAAGCAAGGGAGTAACTGGAAAGGATGGATGGTACGGTAACTAGGAACATCTTTTCAATTACATAGGGGAACAGCAAGATAGAATATGTGACCAAAAGAATTCAAAATTTCAGTTGACAATTTTCAAAATAAGGCAATGTAAGGCGATTGCTGCTTATTGTTATAATTATGGTATGATGCTTATATGTGCAAAACGAGGCATAAATCTAAAGATTGTCTCTGAAAATTACTATTGATAGAAACATGTTAGTACTCAAGTCATACTTGAAGATTATATTGAGAGAAGTGTGAACTATCATAATTGCAGATGTGTCATCTTTATATTACTAAATGCAGGTATCCTCCTGGTCATGGCGATGTATTTCCTTCTTTGAACAATAGTGGAAAACTTGATGCTTTACTTTCACAGGTTAGAGCTCTTCAGCTCTTGTTCACCAACTCTCTGCCTGATTCACTGATTTTGGCTCTTTTTGTAAACAGGGAAAAGAGTATGTCTTTGTTGCGAACTCAGACAACTTGGGAGCTACTGTTGATTTAAGTATCCTTTAATTTCCTTTTATGCATTCACACCTTAGTGGTTATTATCAGAATGATAAATTCTTGCTTCGATTGCTGCGGTCAGTTATTATTTTTGCAAATGATTATACTACGAGTTTGGTTTTGTCCTTGACTGAAGTCTCCAGAAATTTTAAATCATTTGATCAATAACAAAAACGAGTGCTGCATGGAGGTAAGAAATTCATAAATGCAGACTTGGCCCTCAAGTTCACTTCAATGTTATCTTACATGCTTGATAATCATCAGCAGGTCACCCCGAAAACCTTAGCAGATGTGAAGGGTGGCACTCTCATATCTTACGAAGGAAAGGTTCAGGTATGCGGATCTGCCGTGCAGTCTTTAAACTGTTTATTTATAAGTCTGTAAATTTAATAAATCTTCATCCTTGAGAAACATGTTATAAAATTATACTATGAATGACAACATTAAGAAATTTGAGATGCAGGATGATCTGTTAATGCTATCCCATTAAGATAATCTTTGAACAAAGCACAGCTCTACTATTTTTTTTTTCTATGATTTGTGAGATCATGTCTCAATATTTGAAATTATTTGGAAACAGTGGCCACAGTATGAATGCCCTCAAATTTTAGTCACATGCTCGTTAAAAAAGAAAAAAAAAACAGGACGAGAGTTTCGGGTCAAGAAAAATTGAACATTTGTTTAAGAAAAAAGTGAAAACATTAAGAACATGAAACTTTCAACGGTTTTATACATTACCTGAAACCATTACCTGTATCTAATAAAAGCTTTTCAACAACTTGGTTGCAGCTTTTAGAGATAGCTCAGGTCCCTGATGAACATGTAAGCCACTCATTTGGCCTGTTAATATTACACACCTCTTGTAAAGGCAGCTTTCTTGCATCTCCTCTAAATGATTTTGTTGTATGTTCTTTAGCTCAAAATTTTCTAGATTGTTCGAATGTATAAGCACGTTGTCATTGAGTTGAAAGTTGTGAAACATGTAGCTCGTTTCTGATTCACCATTGGCATGTTTAAGTGTACCCATTATGTCACATCACATAATGAAGAATACTTCTAGGTGTAGGTAACAATGAAAATCTAACACCCACTTGTGAAACATGCATGGTGTTTCGTGACCTCTTCTTTTGAAACTCTGCAGCCCTCATATCAGTTTTAAATGAATTCCGTTGACGTTATGCAGAAGCCTGATTATTATGAATGGTATTACCTTTTTGATGAAGCCTAATTTTTGTAAACTTACCAGGTCAATGAATTCAAGTCAATAGAAAAGTTCAAAATCTTCAGTACCAACAACTTGTGAGAACGCTTATTTGAAAATTTACTCTTATTATCTCAGTCATTCTTATATAACAAGCTATTTGTTAGGTGGGTGAACCTGAGTGCTATTAAGAGGCTTGTCGAAGCAGATGCGCAGAAAATGGAAATTATTCCAAATCCAAAAGTATGTTGCTCAGCATGGTTGTGGACTGTGGTGACTAGTAGCTTTATGCTTTTCTTTTGTAGTGAATTTGATGTTGCTCAGTATGTACTATTTACTTAAACAGGAAGTGGAAGGGTTCAAAGTTCTCCAACTTGAAACAACAATTGGTGCTGCCATTAGGGTAGGTTCCTATGTATGCTCAGCTACTAAATTGCACATCTCTCTTGATTTTCATTCTGAGGTACTTCAACATCAATCCATCCTAAACAGTTCTTTGATAATGCTATTGGAATCAATGTCCCGCGATCAAGATTCCTTCCAGTGAAAGCCACTTCAGATTTGCTTCTTGTCCAGGTAACTGATTCAGTTGTATAGTCTCATGCTTCTCCACTATATGCCGGATCATTAACACATTTCTTCACAGTCTGATTTGTACACTTTGGAGGACGGATTTGTGATTCGGAACCCAGCTAGGACAAAACCTGAAAATCCTTTGATCGAATTAGGACCCGAGTTTAAGAAGGTAATATCAATTCCTTTTTTTATTTGGGACACCAAGATATATGATAGCCTTACATATAAATTCTTCCTACTGTCAATAGGTGAGCAATTTCTTGAGCCGATTCAAGTCCATTCCTAGTATCATTGAGCTGGACAGCCTTAAGGTGGTAGGTGATGTGTGGTTTGGTGCTGATGTCAAACTCAAGGTACAGTGTTCACCCATTTAATGCACAGATTTTTTTAAGAGTTTAAGATATTGAATATTTGTTGGCTGATGCATATCGAAATATGAATCGGACTTTTTTTCTCTTGATCATTGATTGATCGTGCTTTATATTGGATGTTGCTAAAATGCCAATTCTGGAATAATTACTGTTAACTGATATCCAAACCCACACCCAGCCCATGGGAATACTAGCTTTGCTGCACTGAACTGATGCTGAGTTAGCCCTGTGGCATGAGCATTGGCGACACTAAGTAATTGTTAGTTGGTTATGATTAACGATGTGATTTACTGTGTGGTTTACAGCGACATAGGCTTTGAAAACAGATTTTTTAAGTGTAAAACACAATTTATTGCTTCCATTGTTACGTCCTCCAAAAGTTTTTGAAATACCCGTGTTAGTAGTAACTGATGGCATACTGCATACATGTAAAGATCTTTCAGAATATTCTCGAGTTTCTGTTGGTTATGTTTGTACCTTTGTTTCCAACATTTGTATGCCCTTACAGGGATTAGTGACTATTATCAGCAATACAAAACTGGAAATCCCTGATGGTGCAGTCATTGAAAACAAGGTAAAAAACATAGCATTCTGTTTCCTGCTAGAAGCATGGTTATAAAGATTCAAGTCGACTCATTATTCTCTTATTTTTATTGTGAATGAGCAGGAGATCGGCAGCCCTGAGGACCTGTAAGACAGATGAATGGGGAAACTTATTTAGAGTTTCCAATCAAGTATCATAATATAAAGTGGACACCGAATACTCTCCTGTTATTGTCATCAGAAAATTACATGTAAGGCAGCACGGCCAGCAGCAAAATTATAATAATTTTGTGTGGATTTAGGGAGCTGGTAATCAAAAAAAAATTTCTTCCTACAATTATATATGATTATTAAAGTTATGTTTGTGTAACATTATTGAAAATTTGGATCATTTTTGTGAATATTATTTTTGCAGGGCAGAGAAGTGGTGATAGAACTACTAGTGTCTAGTAGGAGGTAGCGGAGTGGCATTTACATTTACCTACATCTATTGATGTACTAGTTGAATTACACAGCTAATCAAACACACTAGCAATAGATAAATGTAGTTGCAGAGGAGGTGACCATGCCATATCCCATTATGCATGTTTCACCATTTTAATCACTCACATATCTAAATCCTCAGCCAGCACCAACAGCATGCTGTGCAGTCACATGATCACCACAATACTGTTCTCTATACCATCTTTCATCATGCCACTGGTGAGTTACTATAAAGTTCACAAAGATAGGGACAAATCCAGCTGCTAGTCACATTCCTCCATAGCCCAAAGTCCATATGAAAAATTCTGTAACATAGCAACATGTTAGTTTATGTTTTGTTCACGGGATATATTCATTAAAAAAAGTGTTTCAACTTACAAATATCATCCTCTTACAATTATGTAACTCTTCACTCTTGTCCACTTTACAGTGATCAACAACAAGACTCTTTGTAACAGAAAATATCCCAATGGCATTTGCTTCTTCCTCTTCCAAACTATTCTACACTTCTCATTGTATCTTCTGCTTCCTGCTTTTCCTTTCAGCTTGGAAGAATAGGAGTCTGGCGACGTTAGCGTTGGGCGCCATGAATGCTGCTGCTAAAACTCCTCCAGGGAATATTTCTAGGGCGGAACAAGCAGTAGGCTTCCACATTTACTATGAACAGAGAGCTTCAAGGTCATCAAAAATGCCGGTGATAGTAAAAGAGTTCGAAGTGAGGGAGAAGGCGAGGGCGAGAATGGTGGATGATTATTGATGAAGGAGATAATGGATTGAGGGTGTCGGTTAAGGTTGATGTTACTGTGAGTTGAGCAGCGGTCCGAAGATTGTGATGGAGATTGTTGAGGTTCTTGATCATGACCCTGTGCAGCCTCAGTCCTACTGATCACCATGAAAACTGAAATCAGGATTACTTGAACCCCAAGTTTACAACTTTTTGTACGTTTGAATTTTTTTTAAAAAAAATTTTCTAGTTGCAGTGTGCATTAATTCTCGGGCAATCGCAAAAATCATTGCTAGTGTTATACAATTAGACATAATAATCATTATAAAGATTAATTTCAGATAACTATTTGTATATCTCCATTTTCATTAAGAAAATCTATTCACCCAATTCATTGTCATAACATTTGAAACTGTATCATTCAAAATCGAGTTTGATCTCTCTCGACCAAAACCTACCAACAGACGCCACCTTCTCCGGGGGTGGAGGCACGAAGAGTGGCTTTTCTTCCTCTCTATCCTTAGGAGTTTCCTTTAGTTAGTTTTTTTCGTTTTCTTTCATGTATTTCTAGGTGATCGATGTTTGTATTTATCTCTAAGTTTCATACTTATGAGAGGTTTGTATATCTCTCTAAGTTTAATACTAATGAGAAGTTTTCTATTTTATTTGTTTATTTGTGTTTAATTAGTTTGTGGCACGGTGGTTTCGACCGTTTGTTTTCGAGAACTCGCACAGCCCCACCAGAGATGACCGTTTTGAAGACGATGAATGATGATGATTGGAACGCACATGCGTTGGGTAGTGGCCGGCGGTGCCGAAGATCGGGTCCAGATCAGCCTCGTATGGTGGTTTCGGCCATCTGTTTTCCACCTGCCCAGTCCATTCGGAGATGGTCGTTTGAAGACGAGGAGGATTGAAGCGGAGAAGACGTTGGGGTCGTGGCCGGTGGTGTCGTAAATCTGCCTCATAAGACCGCTGAAGCTCAGTGAGGTTGCTTCAGGGGAACCTTGACATCGAAGAAGCTGTGTATGGGCACTCGCGAGGTTTTTCTTGTCGGAGTTGCGGATTTGGTCTTCAGACATGGCTGCTGTAGTTATGGGGCGTGTGATTTCCTCGAAAGGCCGGTGAGGGGTGGCGTGGAAGCCGATGAGCCGCAGATGGTCCTTGAGCATTGATGTTTGAGGGTCTTGTGAAGTTGAAGGGTTTTTAAAATATTGAATTTAAAATGAATGTTTTTATTGGATATTGGTGTCCGATGACCCGTGCTTTAATCAGTTTTTAAGTATTCGATGTCAGTATATCTTGTATGAATAATTGTATCTATGTAATTCATTATCAAGAAAAAAATCATAGTCATAACATTTTTTAATTCAAAAGTAAAAAACATGATTTAATTTGTTTTTAATATTCAGAAACTCGTGAAAATTAATAACATGTAATTTTAGTAACATTTTAAATAAGTTTAAAATAGAAAAACATCAAATAAAATAGTAGCGGTTGCATTTTGTCCTCACTTTTGCTTCTTGATTCATTAAGAGTAAAAAAGCTACGATATTTTAAAGTAATGGTTAATGGTCTTTAACTTAATACAGTTTCTACAGATTTTTTTCTCCAATTTTCATATTTGAGAATGCACGAGCTATTTATTTTTCTCGTCTCGCTGTCATGAAAGTTGTGTATTATATAAGTTGTTGATACAATGAAGTTGTCATACAGTCATTACATGAAGTTGCTGATGCAATTAAATTAATGTGACTCTTTGAAATAACATTTCAATATTGATGAAAATGTCATAAAATTTACACGTTAATTAATAATTATGTATTTAAATTAATTACATATGCTAAAAATATTTTGTAGTACATTTTTCATTCATTAAAAAAAACACAGGATGTGCATTACAAACCGGTTCAATTTTTCCATTAATCGCTAAAATTAGGGTTCGTCCACTCCCAGCAAAGCTCCGAACTGAATCCATGGAACTCGCCGGCGGTAGAAATCCCGCTCCGAAACGCAAACGACCGGACGTCGCCAACAACGGAAACGCCGACATCGATTTCTCACTCCTCGAAGCAATCGAGAAGTCACAAAACCCAGTCGAAGTTCTCGACCTTAAAACCCTAAAAAAGCTCGTCCTAGGCTTCGAGCGCCGTCTTCGAGACAACATCGCCGCTCGTCTCAAGTACCCTGATCAGCCAGAGAAGTTCGCTGATACCGAGATTGAGCTTCACGAGGAGATTCAGAAGCTGCGAGTGCTTGCTGGTGGACCTGAGTTATATCCTGACTTGGTGAATCTTAATGTTATTCCATCCATTGTGAATTTGCTTGCTCATGATAATAGTGATATTGCTGTTGATGCTGTTAATTTGCTGCAAGATTTGACTGATGAGGATATACTTGAGGATAATGATGAGCCTGCGTTAGTTTTAGTGGATGCGTTGGTGGAGAACAATGTGCTTGAGCTTTTGGTTCAGAATCTGCATAGACTTACGGATAATGATCCGGACGAAGCAGCATCTGTGTATAGTACGTTGGCGACTATTGAGAATCTGATAGAAGTGAAGCCTGCCGTCGCTGAGCTGGTATGTGAAAGGACCAAATTGCTGAGGTGGTTGCTTGGTAAGATTAAAGTTAGGGAGTTTGATAGTAATAAGCAGTATGCATCCGAAATATTAGCTATTTTGTTGCAGACTAGTACTGCAAATCAGAAGAGATTGGGGCAAATGAATGGTGTGGATGTAGTGCTTCAAGCTGTGGCTATGTATAAATCCAGAGATCCTAAGAGTTCCGATGAGGAAGAGATGGTGGAGAATTTGTTTGATTGTTTGTGTTGTTTATTAATGCCGTTAGAGAATAAAGAGAGGTTTGTGATGGCTGAAGGGGTTGAATTGATGATAATTATCATGAAACAAAAGAAATTAGCATATGGATCTGCCATAAGGGCACTGGATTTTGCTATGACCAAGTATCCTCCTGCATGTGAAAGGTTTGTGGATGTTTTGGGGCTTAAAACCATATTTGCAGCTTTCATGGGCAAGGCAAGTTTCTTTCTGCTGCAAGTACTCTCTTTTTTTATTTCTCCTTTTAAGTTTATTTATTGCACTGGTGTGATGTTTACATTGACCAACTTTATGCATTTGTATTGCTGGCCATATGCATTCATCCATTCATCCATTGTAGATGAATCACTTTGTGCTCATATCAATTGTCTTTTTCTTTCAGGTCCCTTTGAGCAAGAAAAACAAGAAAGAGCGATACCAAGAGGAGTTGGAGGAGCGTGTATTGTCTCTGATTGCGTCTTTACTTAGTAAGTAACTGTTGATTAGGAGTTCAGAAATTTTATTGAAGTACTAGCCAAAGTGTCCTTTTTTTTAATTGGCCGCTAATTCATTTGAGTTTTCAGAATGTTCTTTGCTTTCTTTACAGTGATTTTAGTTGTGGCATGAGTGATAGAGACATACTGTTATTTTTTCTCTTGCTTTCTGAGAATTACACGTCTTCTGTAGCGTTTAGGTCATCAATTTTGTTTAGTGCATTGAAGCTTCTTGCGTTGTACTAGATGCAGTTTTGATCTCTCTTTTATTAAATTTGTTGAGTGTTGTTACCTCTCTGTCTTATATTGCTTCTGTAGTCATGATAGATTTAGCGGTTTATTAGGTTTTGTGTGAAATGTATGTACTCCCAGTAAAACGATAAGTATGGTTGATATCTAAGCTTCAAAAAAACTGCTTAATGTTTTGCACTGTTTTAGAAAGGCATTGATTGCTCTTACCTGTGAGTATTAATAAATAATGGCCCGGATTCTTTCCAGGTGGAATCTTGAGGGGTTCAAGACAAGATAGAATATTGAGCAAGTTTGTGGAATTCGAGTACGAAAAGATTGATAGACTTATGGAACTGTATATGAGGTAATTGTGCATGTTGTTTTCTGATATACAATTTACATTGTAAGTGATTGCTCATTTCGATTTGCGTATGCGCACGGACGTTAAACTTGATAAATTCAAAGAAGTTGCACTTTCTAGGTATTCAGATAGGGTAAAATCAGAAACCGAGCGCATTCAGCAGCTTGAGCTTGATGACTTGAAGGTTTTCCGCCAATCTTTTTTTCTTTTTCTTTTTTACTTCGGTAGATATTCAGGCTCTTTTTACACTTGATCCAAATTGATCATAGTTGTGTTTCTATAGCTGGATGAAGATGAACTTTACAACCGCAAGCTTGAATCTGGACTTTACACTTTGCAGGTTAGAATTTAACCTGAGAAAGTACACTGTTACAGATCACAGCAAATTACCAAATGAACCCTGCCCAAAAAAATGTACTGAGTTAATTGTTGCATATCATAACATTTATGTTCTTGATTCATATGCAAATGCTGGTTACATTATCTGTTTGTGGACCAGTCATTATCAGTCCACATCTGATTTTTTCCTTTTTGAAACTGTAGCTAATTGCTGTCATCCTCGGTCATCTGTGGTCATCAGAGTATGTCATATTATCTCCACTCAGATCTCACTGATATTTCTTGTCCGGTGCATTTATCTACAATTGCTTTTATCTACAATTGCTTATGTAATATGCAATCGTAATATTGCAGACACCAGGGTATGAGATCTAGAATTGACCTGTTACTCAAGCAGCAGAAACTCTCAAAGTCTGATGTCGTTGATATACTCCAGGTAATTGATATTTGAATCACATCCTTATTTACCTTACTATTATAATGTTTATAGCATTGTAGCCGTGGCCCGTGGGGCACCATTATCGCTGAACATCAGTAAATGCAGTGTATTTTAGTCGGAGCTTCTTGGTGTCTAATTTGATTTATGTGCAAATGCATTCATTCAGACACTAGGTTTCTGATGATGATGTAATCCAAACAGTTATAAAAACTGAATGGATTCTCGTATTTTTGGTATCATATTGCTAAAGTATTTAATGATCCATTAATATTGTTTGATGGTTATAGGAGTACCATGACAACATAGGGGACGGGGATGGTGCTGAAGAGAAAGAGAGATCCCAGTCAAGAATCCAGAAATTCATTACTGCCTTTGGCCGCTAAATAACTGCCATGACTAAGGGAACCATGTAATGCGTACTCAATACTATGACTCTTGTTCTTTTGACTTTAATTTAAAGTCAGTTCAGGGCAACTGAAAACATTTACTATTTTTAAAAATATTTTAAAAGTGTAATAAGACTTGAAACTATGAGCACAAGCATAAGACTCATCTGTTATTGTTAAAATTATTTTTTAAAATTAAAAATAATATACAGATGTAATTTATAAATAATTTTTAAAATTTCTGTTCAGTTTCAGTACCCTATGTCATGTTGATTGCAAGGCATTCAGGTAGTTAGGGACACAAATGATATGATACGCGTTGTCTAGTACTCCATATGTAGATGAAGCAAAAGCAACTGAAGCTTGTGTTTTTGAAAGTGGTTTTCTACCTAGTAGTAACTGCGACCAAAATGCTACTTGAAAGTAATTTAGTCACAGCAATTGGCTGCCTCTGTTACAAGGCTCAAAGTACCAGAAAACAAACAACGTTGTCCTTCCGTGAACTCAGTCTGCTTTGTTCATGATGCATCAATTATCACACACTGAAAAGATAGTGCCTCAATACAATGAGCTATTAGGATCCAATGACACACAAACTACAAGTCATCTAGAAAACATAGTACAGTGCATAGTAACACACCCAACATCTTTTGCCAAACTAACACGAATCTAGCCATTCAACCGACAGGGTTTCCTTGGTTGGGGTAGACGGCCAAACTGAATTTTCTCAAGAACTGAGCTGATGAAGGTCAATATTCAAGGGAACCAATGAGGGGTGGTTTGGAAGCAGGATCATGGCTATTCGTGCTCCGAGTGCCTTCCAAGGTATAAGACTCAACTCCTTCATTACCTAGTTTTTGCAAATCTTCTGGTGATAGTATTTTTATATACCAGACATTATTTACAAATGCCCTGAAAAAAAGTCCAAGATTAATAAATAACTCATAAGGAAAACAATATTGGTGCTACAAGAAAAAATATGTAATAAACAACTGAGTCCCACGAAGTGAAGTTTGTTATTTCTTTCGAAGAATAGGAGAGAAATAATGCTATTTTTGACTTACTCCCATGGATCGTCGCCAAGGAGAAGAGCATCATTCTCCCTGTCAACAAATACAAGCTGCCAGCCTGATCTTAGAGGGTCATCCAAATTTCCCTCGATGCCAAACATTCGACCCAGCTCCTCCCGCAGCTCATCATAGCTGCTGAAGCGGGTAATATCCAAGGACCGCCCTACTGATCCTGATTTGTACACCTGCACAATACCAAATATTGTTGTTGCCTGCATTGAATGAAACAACAAATAGCCATATATCATCGTCACATATAAGGTTCATACAATAACCTTGACAAAGGTTTGAGTTGTCAACGGCGATCCAACTTGTCCTCCGCCATGCAAGTCTGGAGAAGCGTGTCCGCTGCCATACATTGAGCCCTGGTAAATAGAAGAATCGTCAAGAGGCACGGAAACGGCCTCTGCGTCCGTTGAACAGCCAGTAAAATTTGGGACAGCAGTAGGCATCAATAGTCCAGAGGAGTCGATACCAACATTATAAGTAAAATGACCATGGTTGATGGGACTATTGTTGCCGGGTAGACTAGTCGCATTTTTATCAAGAAACGGAGAGAGTGACAGCGCATTTGCGAAATTGCTACTTTCTGAAGGGAAAAACTTAGGCATGTAGTATTGCTGTTGTGACTGATCAACGTACATGGAATTGGTAACATCCTCCGATGAACTTATCAAATTTTGCCTAGTGGGAGTGCTTCCTTGTCTATCAAAATTTGCTCTCTTGTTAAATTCCAGTTTTGGAACCGACGACGAACCCAAGTTCAGTTTTTGCCTCTGACGGAACAGCTCAATCTGGTTTTGAGGGTCCTGCTCGTACACTTGTTTTGATGGCTGCTGCACCTGCTTCAATTGATTACTATGATGCTGTTCAAGGATTTGCTGAGAGAGGTTTGACGGTAAGATGTGCTCTCCATGCATGCCTTGCTGGGACGATAATTGATGACCCATTTTATTGGGCTGCTGCAGTTGCACGTTAGTGCAGTCTGCCATCTGAAGAGATGGAATAGGTCCATTTAACTGCATGAACTGCTGTTTCAGAGGGCCGCTGTTGTCAATGTTTGCCAAACCCGATGCAAAAATAGATTCATATTGCTGATCCCGATTCATTCCAATCAATGAGGGGTCAATCTTTGGCTGCATGTATGGTAACATGCCAGATTGTTGAAAGTTCATAGCTTGCAAGCCTTGATAACCAAACATAGATGCACTGGCTGCCTCATCTCGATGATCTGCAAGACAAATTAGTTATTGAACAGTTACCAGTAAGCAGCGCTCTAGAGCAGTACAAACGCTTGCGCTATCCTTGAACTCTATAGAGGTAACAATTATAAGTTAAGATCTACGCCAGGGGATACTGAGAAAGATGTAATCTCACTTTCCTTCTGGCCAAAAAAGAGTCACTGGGCAATGAACATAGTGTTTAGTAATTATCAGTATTTTCACATCTTCGGAATCCAAGAACATAACTAAAGAGAACAAACACTGCTCATATAACCTACACCTAGTTATAGGAACTAAAGATTAAAATAAATTGTTGAAAAGACGAAATGCGGACTCAAAAAGGTCAGGATGACGATGAACTCACCCTGAAAAGATGAAACACCAGGATACCACGGTCTTTTCATCCGGAAGGGGAATAATGATGGATACATGGGGAATGTTGTTAAGGGTTCAATTTCCCACAAAGACACTCGCGGTTGCCTTTCTCCAGCAGTCGACTCGTCCCAGCCAACCTATATCAGTTAACACTGTAAGTTCAACGGTAAACAGAAAGTACACAATTTTCATGGAAGAAGCAAACAAAAGATTCAGGCTTGACACAAACTAAAATGGGGTGTAAATTTGCTTCAGCACTGTAAGAATTACTTTAGAGGTCAACAAGTCTAAAACAAAAGATTGGTGTTGTCAATGTTCTCATTTACTCTAGATGAATCTTAAATTCCTTTTTTTAGTGATTTTTTAAATTAAAATTTTCATGTCAGAAACCGTGAAACCATATGCAAACATTCCCTGATTTATAGAAGCTCCTCAAACAATTGACCTGCGGAACAGTTTCTGTATAATAGCGAAGCACTACCTTCACAGATCTCCAATGAGAGTTTGGCCATCGTGCCGGGTCTAAGTCGCTTATACTAGTTATTGTTCCCATGTACCTGGTTCACAAAATCATGGACACATCTCTCGTTTTACAAGATTAAAGACCATTCAAATCTTAAAATGATACTACAGTTTTTCATAGGCTAATGATATTCAGTTAGTACGAATGTTGGCTGCGTGTTAGTCTTAAATTACTCTTCCCAAAGACAATTTTCTTTCCGAAGTTGAAGTTCTCTACCTCTAAGAACTGAAATTGTAGGTCACGTGGCTCATGTATACTGCTGCTAAAAAGCTAACAACCATAATCTCTGAAGTAACAATCAGTACCTCCGCACACTGGATTCTTCGGTCTCAAATAGCATCCGGAATCGCATACCAACCGAAACCCGTGTGTGAAATACTGCTTTGACATATTTAGACAGGGGAATGACAAACTCGGATGGACAGGCCCTGATACGTTCATAAAATTAGGAGATCATACAGAAGCAGACAGACACCGACCAGAAGAGAAGAAAAAACCTACCTAGGATTATAGAATATCGTGAAACAGCTATTTGTCACTGCAGCGTGAGCAGCTGCAGCAAGAAGTCCAATATGCATGCTATCACTTGACAAAACTGATGATGGCATTGCAGTCTGAGGTCTTGTAGCACGTCGTATACCCAATAGGAGTTGGTTTTTCTCATTCCTGTAGTCCACGAAAGCAAGGGCGAGTGTTATCAAATAACTGAGTCAGTAGCAAAGAGCAACATCGAGAAAGTGCATATACCAAATAAAAAGAACAGCATCTCCTGCAACAAGTCGTTTTGCGCTTACAAATACACTCCATCCAGTAGTGAGAAGGTGCCTTTTTGGCTGCCCTGCAACAAATAAAGCACTGAGGTACCACTTTTGACGGTAAAAACTAAGGCTAATATGCTGGTAGAATCTGCGCTCCAGCTGGACACTGTGTATGCCTATCTGGCCGATGTACTGCACTAGTGAGAACTGGTTGAGCATCCCTCCGCTGACTTGGAGTTGAATACTTCAAATATTAAAATAAACTGAAAGAGTATAAAAAAGCAAAAAGGCCTACCACGAAAAATATGCCTGAACTTCCACTCCACATCATGTAAATCTTTCGCGACAAGTTCTTGAACAGGTGGTTGTAGTGAGAAATCCTGAACAGCCGATGAATGATATTTAAAACTGATATTTATAATAGCTTATTAGTAGTAAGCAGTGACAGAGAGTCCAAATTACCAGAGGGGGGAAAACTTTTTCAGCAGCACGACGTGGAACAGAAAAACCACCATGTGTGCTTGTGTCACTTGCAGTCAATGTCTTGCAAAAGTAGTTTGTTGGCTGCTTGCTAGGAATTCCAAACTCCATAGGGAGATATGTGATTTCCTGCTCTTGCTGTCCATACCAAATTCCAATGAAAAGTTATCGATTTGCATGACATTCCTCGATGTCCACAAATTATAACAAAAGGAGTTTCATATGAACCAATACATATTGAAATTACCAGAGAAAGTGGTTGCAACGTCATTTGAGCATACACTTCATCCGTCTCAACATCAGCCTGAAACAACCGGAAACTAGTTAAACTCTCAACTGAGAAAATCGAAAATCGATACATACATTTTACGGTCAAAATTGGTTACCCAAATTTCAATTATATATAGTTGCAATATAATCAGGCTATCAATTAATTAGCGACAGTGTAAATTCATATGATCTTCTTTTCTTCTTCTTTTTTGATGCTCCATTGCAGCCTGGATTTGAATCCATTAATTGCCAAGTCTGATAAATATTATGCAAAATTTGTAATTATATATTTACGGTTCAGCCCCCATGTTTTTCGTACTGTAATACATGAACTTCTCCTTTTTATATGTTTTCTTTCAATTAGACCATTGGCTGTCACTAATTCTTTGTTCTTCGAAAGGTTCTTACCATATAACTAACTTACAAAACTATGATTTATGTATAATGAAACTGCCTAATATTCCTTAAACAGACGCTTAAACATCTTCGAAAATGAACTTCCAGAATAGAAAATATATTTAGGTCATTATTGCCGTTAACATTCTTATTTAAGTACATTTTTCTCAGTTTTTATCTGTATCGCATGACCACATGAAAACGGTAAGTAAAGATCATTTGACAGATGATCAACGATGTTCTTTTTATCTGAGGCCATCTCATCCATGGAAGTTAGGTCTGGATGGCCTTTAAGAGTCTAAGGGAATGAAGATTAACCTAGAATACTATTTTGCTCAATTCGATCAATCAAGTGATGCAACCCATGAGTATTTATGTTTTTTATTGTACAGTATCTGATTAATACGGGAAACCGTCAATAACAAAAAATGCAAATTTAAGTCTGTTAAAATTTTCATCAAATTCCTGATTGTGAACTGAATATCGGTTTCCCTTACTAGATATGTAAAAACCAGTAGCTGCAATGAAATAAACAGAGGTGCGTGAGCGACACATGTAGAGAACTCACATGCATAGTAACATTGTGTAACTGGCAGATCAGCTGTGGAGGCAAGCTTGGGTAATTAGGAATCTGACCATCAATATCTCTATTAGTTGTTGCAGCAACCTGAGTTCACCACACCAAACATTCTCCCCTCAATTACAGGACAACCATGTATGCTCAACCAACGCATTATATCAGAGAAAACAAACAAAATGCAACATAGTCATATTCCAAATAGCTGACACCATAACACAAGAAACTGAGAAAAACCTGCTCGCTATGACCCTGAGGGAAGTAAACCACACGAGTCCCCGCAGTAGGCAGAGACACAAGCGGTCCGGCGCATGCATGCCATAATTCCGAATTAAGGCACTTATTATCCCCTGCATCCAAATCAACACTCCATCATTCTAACCAAGAAAACTAAATGTATCCACTACTAACGAAAATCAAATGGTAACAGCAGATCCAATTACATATTTACAAACCCTTTTCACAAAACAAAAAAAACAAAATACTAAAAACTTGACATATATCAACAAAGCCACCAATTAACATTTCTTCATTTTTGAGCCACACACACCACACACAAAAAAAAGGTAATGTAAAGAAAGGGGGAAAGATGTAAAAACCTTCATGGGTAATCCCAGATGATGAGGAGAGCTTCATAGTAACTAAAAGCAGTGAAGTACAAGTACAACAGCAGCTGCAGCAGCTTGAGTAGCAACAACACCTCCTCCTCCGACAAGCCCTTGTTCAACCATTCTCTTCTAAAACTCAGGGTAACAGTATCAACAACAACAACAGTACAGTACAGTACTACACGCTCTACACTTGTACCTTACTTATCTATCTATCTAATCAATCAACAACAAAGAAAAACTTCTGCAAACAAACAGAACAACTCAACACGATCAGCGTCGCCATCAAACCAACAGCAGCAGGAGGAGGAGGAGGAGAGATTGAGGAATTGATTGATGAGTGGAGAGAGGAGAAAAAGTGAGGAGGAGGTGGAAATGGAATGTGAGAGAAACGCATGTAAAAAGTAAGGCGAGAGAGAGAGAGAGAGAGAAAGGACAGAGGTGATGTGAGTGTGTGTGTGTAAGTTTTGGGAAATAGCGAATCAGAGCCGTCCGGAGATCCGTACCGGATGAATCTGAACCGTTGAAAAGATGACACCACGCATGTGCTCCCATCCATCACTAAGTCCCCCCATTGTCAGACTCTCACTCACACTTTAACATTACTACTTGTACCACCGATTTTTTTTTTTTCATTTCATTTCTCCACATTTTATTATGATTATTATTTATGTGAAATAAAAGAAAAGAAAATTTGTTTTATTTTACATTACATTTAAAATTATTTCCTAATTATCAAAAAGCGAAGCCAGAGACAAGTATTTAAATTATCCAACGAATATTGATTTTTGATTTTACCAGTGTATTAAAGAGGCAGTGCCGGGTGGTGGAAGGGGGAAGGAGAAATGGAGATGGTCTGATGGGTGTGAGGTTGTGTCTGATACATTCTGAGAATTAAGGTGGTGTAAAATGTACTCAAGTAGGACTTTTGGTTCATGTATTGATTGTTTTATTTAATGTTTTTTGCCATACAATACAACATTGTTTTTATTTATTAAATATTGAGAAAGGTTCTCCTGAAATATCAATTTATCATCTTGGATGAGGACAGAAGAACAAAATTTCAATTATTAAATTTAATAAATGTGATGACTGAGATTTTGATATGTGTATGGAAAAAAATGATAAATATAATTTTTAATTTTATTAATTAATATTTTCTTTCTATTATACACGTATTATAATCTCAATCATTGTATTTTTAAATCTAACTATTAACATTCTATCTTTCCGTCATCAAATAATGTACTTGTACCCATTTGAACCTTTCTCATCTATATATATAAAAGAATTCAATCCACCACCATATTTATATCAACCACTCACTTTCCCTCACTAATTTTCTTATTTTCCTCACTAAAGACCCATTGTATTAAGACTTTGACAAAAATATCATTCTCACCCTCTTTATTTACACTACATGTCACCCATCACTATTCATCCGTATTTGACTGTATTTGACCAACTGATCGTATTTGGTTGTATTTGACTGTATTTGATCGTATTTGATCAGGTAGATTTCAAAAATAATTTAATAAATTAAGAATTTAAAATAATTATAAAATTAAGAATTGAAAATTTGAAATTTGAAAATTAAAAATGGAATTAAAAACGTTGTAAAGCTTAATTAAATCGAATGAAGACACCGAACAATTTCCGTCGGGACGACGGGAGTGCAACTAGTCTATTATATAATAGAATAGAGGATGAACTACCAAATAAAGATTTCCTATAATACCCCTATCCTCTTTTTAAAATTTCAATTAAACCTATTTAAACCACACGGGCCCTGACCGATCCATTAAAAATTAAAAATTAATAGTTAAAAATTAAAAGTTTAAAATTACATAGACCACACGGTCCCGTTAAATTTACACAGACCACACAGGCCCAGCAAGGCCATTAAAACTTAATATTTCCATTTGATCGGGTTTTAACCACACGGGCCCAGTCTGGTCTATTAAAAATTAAACTTTACACAGATCACACGGGCCCGTTTAAATTTTCAGCGAAATACGGGCCCAACCTGGCCCATTATAAATTTAAATTTACACTGATCACACGGGCCCGTTTAAATTTTCGCATAACACAAGGGCCTAGCCTGACCATTAAGAATTAAAAGTTTTAAATTACGCGGACCACATCGGCCCAAAAATTGATCGATCGAATCTCGCCCATATTTGACCTGTTTGATTGCACATTTGGGACGACGTATCCCCGTCGGGACGACGAGCGTTACACTAGTAAATAAAATATAAAATAAGAAATAATAGTAATTTTTAAAATTTAAATATTTAATATTAAAATGTTTTACAAAATAAATATTTTTTGAAACATAAAAAATACAGGCTAATCTGCCTACGGTGCTGGTGCTGGTGGGAACGACGGCAGTGGCGGTGGCAGTTGTCTGGAAGAGGAAGCCCCATCGCCCTGCATCTTGGCAACCCAAGCCTCCTCCATTTCTGCCATCCTCCGTTGAGCCTCCTCCATCTGCTTCTTCATTTCGGCCATCTCTTGTGACCGCTGATCATTGCGGCGCTACAGCTGGACGGAGCGAGAGGTCTCGCGTTTGGAGGAGGTAATCTGCTGGCTGAAGAACTCTGGTACTGCTCCTCCAACTCCAAAAACTGCCCCGCCGGGGCCAACACCGCCAACTGCATCGTAATATGCCTCGCACGAACCCTTAAAGGATAACTCCTGATCAGACTGCTGGCTGCTCTTCTGGGTGAGGATCTCCCGAGTCCGGTCCTAATACATTTTAAATAATTATTAAAATAATGAATAATATTTTGAAAATGTTAAATGAAAAATATTAATAATTATGGAACTTACTGCTATCTCTTGCGATCGCTCATCTATAAGTTGAGTACGCTCCGGCGCGCGTGAATGAGTGTGGATCATCAACTCGTGAGGCGTGACTGGTCTTCCGAGTTTCTCCTCCTACATATAAAATTAAATATTTGTAAAAAAATTGAAATTAAATAGACATTATTAAATAATTACATACCAAGCGACAACGGTGCTC
>JAWWMW010000635.1:10087-27391 GCA_035048345.1 Echeveria elegans
TTCGTAAAGTAATTTAAGCGATGTGGGATAAAAGTGTTTTGAGTCTGTGTATTTTGGGCCTAAGCCTTTTGGGTCTGGAACGAATTTTAATGATGATTTTTATAATTTTAGAAATGAAAAATTCGTCGCTATATGTGTGAAACAGGACACTCTATTTTTTTATTATAATAGATTTTGAAATAAACTAATTTTTAATTTATTTCAAACAATAATTGACTCCCCTGTTTACACATCGGTTAAGTGTCGGAAAAATCAAGCTTTAAACTCCCAACTTGATTCCGCGACAGTAATCGATTTGAAATTAAGCGACGAGCCTAGCGCTAATCGAAGGCTACTCTTCAGCAGATGAGGAGGACGACAACTACAGCGACCAAAACTCATCGGACGAGAACGATGAACATCCAGGAGGCGTCGGTGGAGGATTGGGTTCTCGAAGGGACAAGAACACCCCTCCGTCTTCGATTTCTCGAAACGCCCACCTGCTGGATCTGCGCTGCCATCCGCTTTTGATGTCTTTTCTGAGGTCAGAATCGTGTTTTCCCTAAAAAGATTTGATTTTTATCGTATGGGTGTTTTAGGGTATGAGTTTGATCGGTTGAAATTTGATATTGTTGGTCGTTTAGATTACTTGGCCGCCGCGGTTTTTGAACAATGCCGTTGGGGAGGAGCCGGTTGCGAAGGAGGAGCAGCAGCAGCAGAGAAGACGACTTGATATCTGCCGCCAGGTATGTGTTTGAGTTCTCGATGTGTTAATGCATTAAAGTTTATAGCTTCCGGATATATAGACATGCTTTGCTGTTTGGTCGTAACTTTGAGAGTATTTACTAGCCATTTCGGTACGTACATGTGACTTAAAAGAGGCTACGGGTCAGCTTAGTTTAATCCTTTTGATTAAAGACTTGAATTTTGTTTGTTATTAGAGAGGCATGATAATCATCAGCGGGGATGGGCGTTAATGTTCATGCCTTCTCTACGCGCTTTGTCAAGAGTGGCATGTTTTTAGACGAATGCGTACCGTCATATGGACTTTACATACGGCTTTAACTTCTGTTTGTCATACGGGTGATAATTTTCTAAAAGGAAGTGACACTATGTAGCTATTTTGGGTTTTGAGCAGCTTACTCCAGCACAAACGTGTTGCTAAATCTTATGAAAGGCTGATAGTTTCGTTTTATAGTTGCTTAAACTTCGTATGTAAATGGTGCAGCCCGTAAGTTGTTGTTGGGTATGCAACAGGGGCTGTCTGGAGTCGAAGCCTCAACGTGTTGGCATTCAAGCTCGTGTGCGTAGTGATGTTGGTGGTGCCCTGGCAGTACCGCAAGCCCAGCATCAGAAGGCTCCAGTAGGTGTTACTCAAAATGACAGCAAACGACGTGCAATGATCGCCATCCAGCAGACCCAAATAATGAGTCCGCGAAGAAGAAAGGATCGACTATCAAGGACAAAGAGAAAAACAAGAGGATGAAGGGGCAGTCATCACATGCCTCTTGGAAAAGCGAGACAGAGATGCAACTACGTCAGCGGTTCGACTAAATTATGGCTAACAGCGGGTTTCCGGTTATACCTTTTACAAGCCTGCCAAAAATGCTGAAATTTTAATCATCGGCTTTTCAACTAGACCACCAAACTGAATGCAGAGACCCTGCTGAAGCCATTGCAGGTTTATGTACATTTCTCTTATGTTGTCGTAGTCATGTTTCAGTTTGTGAATGTACTCCGGGCATGGTTGCTCTGGACTTGGTCCCCGATGAACATTTGGAACAGCATAAATTGCTAAGAGTTTGACTGATCCCCATATACATTCATTATAACTGTCATAGACTTGTTTGTCTAATGCTTTCAGAACAAAATGTTCGACTCCGGATTGAGCTTACACCCATCCCAAGCCAGATATTACTCAAGTTTTTGTAACCTTGACTTCGTCATATCCATGCTTGCGTCATTCTGTAAAAGAGTTCAGGTAAAAATCAGGCCAATATAAATGTTATTGGAGCCATGTCATTGAATTAAGTTTATATGATTACCAGGCTTTGGGGATCACTAAGAGAATTTTGGGATGGATCATTTGGCCTATGGAAGAGCAGGTGAGCTATAGTTCGATCTATAGGGTTCGTGTCAGTTTCAATATCCAAAAGTCCAGCACACCTGCAGATGAAAAGGGGAAGTAAGGATCATTGCCTCGCACAATGGTATATGAAGTATTTTACCCAAGGCTAATTGAGTAACGGGAGTGGAGCTTGACTAAGTACTTTGTTTCAATCAATGCTTCACTAGAATATTTATCAGCTTTGTTACTCGTCGTTGCAATGCCATGCCTTTGTTCAGCACTCCTAGCCAGTCGGTATAAGCTATCCCGAATGCAAAGTTTCGTATTTAAATCCAACTGCCAAAAGATCAAAAATAATATTTGGATGAGTCTGATACAACAAGATAAAGTAGAACTTCAAGTGCTGCTTCTAAGGAACCTTAGAACTTACTAGCCGCGTTAAAACAAAATCAGAGTTTTCGTGTATGAGTGGGTAATTTTAGCAGGTTGAAACCATAGTTTGCAAGGATTTATGTAAAGTAGCTTCCGGTAGAGAAGAAAGGATCATGCACCTGTTGTATCACTTCCTGAAGCTGGCGGAAACTTGTTTCTTCAATTGATATTTTAGCAGCTCCGCAATTCTTGTCATTGCTTATCTGTAAACAGAAACACCAACAGCATAAGCGATGGGATAGTAATACTTCCAAATGTAATATGTCAGACTACATCATTTCCCCAAACATAACTCTTCGTCTGAGCAGATGCTGAATCTGAACATGTGACATCCAAATTTTGACCAAATTTTATAAATTACCCGTGATTTGTAAATCAGGAGAGTAACCCGGTCTACATTCTCAATAAAAGTCTTCGGAACCAATACTAAAGCGAAAGCTGTTAGATTTCACATTGTATACTGCACCTTTTTGAGGGGCTTCTCTTCATCCGTATTGTTTATATTTGCAGGTGTCTTAATAAGGGAAGCAGCTTTGCTGAGACAGGACTGTTCTCCGTTATTTGATGTGAGAGAAGTATAACTAGCACCTCCACTTTTTTTGTTAAAAATATCAACTGCAGAGCTTTCATAATTGGGGTCATGAGGAGATTCACTATTCTCAGATAAGATTTTCAGTGAGTCAGAATCAGAATTAAATGACCTGGCTTCGGTTTTTGAAGCAGCGTCGGAGCTGTTGATTGTAGTTGATGATGACAACCAGCACATTTCATCTTCATTCCCTAAATCTCCCACTCCAAATGTGGTATCACACGTCCTGCAAGACATGATAACAAAAGTTGATTACAGTTGCATTACTTATTTTTTTGCATTCGCTGACCCATTGGTAACATACAGAGAACTGGAATTACACTCATAAGAGAATCAATATATTAGTACATGATTACCTAAGCAACTGGTCAACATCTTCCAAATTACCAATGTCTGGCCATTCATAGAACAACGAATCATCAGTTTCCTTGTTTTCTTGACCATTACTAAAAAAACTGAGATTACTCTCTGACTGATGAACATCACTTAAAGAAAAGGAACCACTTTCACCAGCAGTAGCGCAGTTGTTGGTAGGAGTAGGAACAACAGTGAAGATATTATGGTTTGATATGAAGTCACCACTGGCAACAGTTGGACCCCCAGATGGTAAACATGGCATCAGCCCATCATAGATCTGAAAGGTATCCGGACTGCAAGACCATGGACTGTTGGCAAGCACCTGCCCACCCTTTATATTCGGAGATGACAAAGAAGTTTCCCCAACAGCTACACCATAGCAATCAGTGCTGCTTGTCATCCTTACCTCGTCTTTAAGCTTCTTATGACTTTCCTCCTGAAAATTACTTCCCTCATTTGGTCCAGTTTTGGGATGAGAAACCAGGTGATAACCACTGGTTGAAAAGTCATCCCAAACAATATCTTCTAACTGTTATACACAAATAAGTATACGATCATACTCCAAATTAGATATTTAGCACAAGCCCTTTAAAAATGACCTGAACTATAAGTTATGTTTCAGCAGCCTCCATTTTAATGGAAATGTGGAACGGTTAAGACGTAAGAGCATCAGTTCCATTGATTATAATCACACTTTTATCCATGCATCATGCATGACAACATGACTGGCCAAAGAAAACATATACGCTAACTTGAGAAACGAGACTTATGCATAGTACCCTGAACATTGCTATATTAACTATACAATCAATAGAAATCTCATGCCCACATTGCTATATCATGCATAAGGGAGGAATTTAACATTTTATATCGCATTCAAGCTTAGATCAGTACGGCCATTCTTAATCATTCATAAAATGAAAAAAAACAAACAATTTTCTTACCTCATAAATATGGGAGTCTGACATGCCTCGGTAAATTTCCACTAACCACCGCACATAACAAACAACCGCTTCATACTACACAGTCAAGTATACTTTCAAGTTTCACCTGTCAAGCAAATATTAAAGCATGAGCACACAGAAAGCACCCATCTTTCCGTCTCAATAACTAACACAATCAATGTAAAATTATTCAAAGAAAACTCCATAAACCTAAACAGTCACTAATTCTACATGCATCCAGAAAAAAGTAGGCACATAATTACAAGAGAAAAAATACAGAGAGATCCATCTTCAATCTCTAATTTTTGATTTAAAAGAGAGAAAGAAAAAAGTTAGCAATTTCACATCTTTTTTCAATCAGTCAAAACCCTAAAACATCATAACTCCTCAATCAATCCTCAGTCAACTCACACAAAAATCAACTTCATAATATCATCCAGAAATCATCAAACACGGCAATAAATACACATCCAAGATCCAACCCACCTTCAGAACAATCAACAACAACAAAAAGCCAAACTTTAACCACAAAAAAACTCACCAAATAATCACACCGCAATCCGATTCAAAGACACCAATCGAAATCTATCCCAGGTTCTCGACTGCTCACTCGTGCTTTTCTTCTTCCCAATTATTTTTGTTGAAAATAATTTTTCCTAAGATCGTTTGCTGAAGCGACACGTGGCACAAAATCTAATACGACGACGGCAGAGAAGAAAAGTGAATATAAATATCAAATTTCGTGGACGAGGATCATCCCTGTATTCAACGGCTCCCCTACACCCACCTCCAAACCTAAACCGTTGGATGCTCGCCACGTGACATGCAGTTAGAATGGGCCTGGTTTAGATGGGCCGGCTTTTGAGGCCCAACACGAAGCGAGATGAGAGATGGAGGTGTGGATCGAGATGGAGGAGGGTGCGAGAGATGGAGCGGAGCGATCCTGACTCTAACGGAGATGAATTCGAATCTGAATTCGTTGCTGAAGAAAGCTGTGTTTGTTGATGATGAGACGTTTAACAAGGCCTCACTCACTTCAGAACAAGCTCGACTGAAATTCAATCATACAATTTGGGGATTTCAATTTTTTAATTATGATTGATTTGATTTGAAGTTGATTGTTGAATTTTTGTTTCTGTCGAGTTTCACCTGATTTTAGGGTTCATTAAATCTTGGAATTGACTGAAATGCTACGAAAATTGACTCGGTAGAGTAGAACGTTGTTCTAATTGTAGAGGTAGTGTACTTTTTGCTGACCGCTGATGGTTGTTATTTTTGGTTTTGGTTGGGTGATTAGGTGCTTGAACAGAGAGTGGAGACGTTGGAGAGGAAGCCAGATGCTGCTATTTCAGTTGTTGCGCGTGCGAAGAATTGTGTTTGTAGAGGCGTTCCAGCTACGCATGGAAGAATTGTATGTTAAGATAGAAGAGATTTCAAAAAGGGATAGTGAAATTAAAGTTCTGGAAGCAATTATTCAAACTCTTAGCGGAAAGGAATAAAATTATTTGTTGACACTGGTTAGTCCAATGTCCTCTTACACTATCTCTGTGCATACTGCTAAAATGTGAAACACATATGCTGCAAAATGCGGTGTGATAAAAACTTTTTCTTGAGCCGTTGTGTTCTTAGAACGTGTTTAAGATTTGGATTTTGTTTGGTCTGCCTCAATGCATAACAAAATTTTCTGATGCAGGAAGAGAAGATTTGCCTGCAAAATGTATGCAACCAGAATTCTGAGGCTTAATTCACGGACCTCTCTTTGTACACTATCTGTGTCCAAGGAGTCTGTTCGGCAAGAGCCATTTTGTCTTCTCCATTATCCGACTGTTGAAAGCTACCCATGTATATCTATCTGTTATCTGTGTGAGGTCTCTGTTAATTACTCTGAAGTCTGAACTGAATCAGTGTAACGTACTCTCCCATGTAGCTTTCCTTTGCCACCATGAATGTATTTTCTCTGTTTCACGCACTTAAATTCGGAGTGCATGGGGTAGTCGATAATGCGTCCCTAACCCGGGTGACAAGTTCAGCAGAAGCAAAGAGCCAAACCAAGCCAATGACTACATTATATGCAGAGGCTGACCATTTCAAAACTGGCAGGCAGGAAGACAATGGTCTTGCTCAAAATCAAGCCACAATAAAAGTTGCGTGGTGAACAATTACAGAAAGGGTCAACAAGGAGGGCCATTATGCCTTTCGTTTTCATTTATAGTAAGAGTCTCAACAACCTATTTGCCCCTGTAATGAAGTCCAACAGCGAATTCAGATTCTCAAATCTTACAACACCAACATTCTACTATATACTGGAGAAGCAGCAATTTATTCAATCATCAATATATTGACTAGTATTTTTAAAATTTTTTATTCAATACATAGTGGACCAGCCATTCTCTCCAAGTCTTTGAAAAGCTCTTCCATTTGCGCGTGTTTTGGGGTTGAAAATTCTGATTGGTGATTGGTGAGTGGAATTATGGCACACCACTTCTTGATTTCTGATTCTCGATCTGTTTTTGGGGTTTGAAGATGGTTGCTGTGATGGGGGTGGCTCTTTTGCAGGGTTGTGAAAATGTTTGATTTTTAACTGGAGTTGCTGTCGAGGGCTGTTGGTCTTGACAAGTTTGAGAAAGTGTTGAATTAGGGTTTTTTTGGATCTGGTTATGGATAATTTGTGCTGCTTTGGTTCCGGGTATTCTCAGGTGAGGGTTTTACTAGTAAAAACTATATCTTTCTGGTCGCTTATTTGTCCATGTGAGTTTGATTTTAAAGCCTTGATTACTCTATTATGCTGATTTTGAAGCAATAAGCATTTGGGAATCATTGTAGTTTGGACATCGAATCACGCTCGGTGGTCGTTCAGTGATACATAGCCGTGACATTATTAACTCGGCTCATACTGCCTTCTCCTTGAGATAAAACACGATCTTCAGTTAGAATTTGATCGCTGGGATCAAGCTCAAAAATTTTACAATTTTTTTCTGATATTTTTACTTCAAGTTCCCCTGTCTTTGTAAGCACTTCAGGGAATTGAGTTAATGTATTTCGGTCTAACAGTTCTTATGGTTTTTTAGATTGTAAAGGGTCGGTCATGTAGCGCTGGACAGGGGAAAAGCATGGAGGGGAGTGTCAAGTATGGTTTCAGCTTGGTGAAAGGTAAAGCAAACCATCCGATGGAGGACTATCACGTCGCGGAGTTTGTGAAGTCTCATGGTCATGAACTTGGACTTTTTGCCATATATGACGGGCATTCGGGTGAGGACGTGCCCGTGTACTTGCAGAAGAATCTTTTCAACAATATCATTAAAGACGTGAGCGTGCTAATGTCATTTTCAATGAAATGTATGCCAGTCACTGTATTTTGTTTAATTTGGAGTGCGATATGGTTTTTGGTATCTCAGGAGGAGTTTTGGACTGATACCAAAAAGGCCATTTTGAAAGTCTACGAGCAAACGGATAATGCAATACTTTCTCATGATCCTGACCTTGGGCGAGGTGGATCCACAGCTGTCACAGCTATTCTTATAAACGCAGAAGAATTGTGGATTGCAAATGTTGGGGACTCCAGAGCAGTTCTTTCACAAAGAGGAAAGGCAATACAGATGAGCATCGATCATGAGCCCAGCTTTGAACGAAGTAGCATTGAGAAAAGAGGCGGTTTTGTGTCAAACATGCCAGGTTGGTTTGTGTCTTCAAATATATACATCATCTATACCTATTGGCCCATCCGATATTCGAATTACAATTTGCAACCTGGCAGGCGATGTCCCTCGGGTGAATGGTCAGTTGGCAGTTTCTCGAGCTTTTGGTGATAAGAACCTGAAGAACCACTTACGATCTGATCCAGATATACGATTTGCCAACATAGACCGTGATAATGAACTCCTCATCCTTGCAAGTGACGGACTTTGGAAGGTTCGTTAGCACTTCATTACATTTATCCCACATTCATTTCATACACAAGTTCACTCACTAAATTAAACAACAGGTCATGAGTAATCAAGAGGCTGTGGACATCGCCATAAAGTTCAAGGATCCACTAAAAGCATCCAAACAATTGGTGGCCGGGGCCTTAAAACGTGAAAGTAAGGATGACATATCTTGTATCGTGACCCGGTTCAAGAGATAAGATGCCAACAAAGATGTCCAAATTTCCGCAGCTTTGTTTCAGGTACTGATGCAGCCTAGCAGTACATGCCTTGTCTATTGGTTGAAAATATTTTAAATTTTCGTTTCAAGGTGTGTTGTCTTCCACGTCTCAATATTCCGAGACAGGTATGATTGTGTAGATGCTTGTTGTGCAAATTAAAACAGGGTAATGTATGCACTCGATTTAACAGACAATGCCAGCTGAATTGCTCTTACTGTTGGCAAAAGATGCAGTTTTATTGACAACTTAAGTATATCTTTGTTCACCGAAACAATTAGGCAGTGAGGTTTTGCCTCGAGTGAATCAACAGACTCGGCTGGTGTTCTGTGAACGTGCCACACTAAAGTTGTACCCTTGCAGACCGAATGCCAAATACTAGAGAAGCTGACAGCTGAGGATCCTGGCGTAGGGATTTGTCAGACGCATCTTTTACTGCTGACAAGTAATGTGAAAGTTGAGCTTTGGGGAGTGTATTCTTTTTTTTTTTTTGGCAATGGCATCGTTGTAACTAACCCGAACCATCTTGCGGCCGGACACTTTTTTAAGAATATGACTGCACTTGCTTGAAGACTGGTTAGCCCTTTCAATGGCCTGTATTCCAGTAACTCTTCATATGATAAGTTGGGTTTTTGTGACAATGCATTAACTAGGCTCCAGGTCATCGCACCTCTCGTTACCTTTTCCAGTAAAGGCCTGCCATTTTTATTAAAAAAAGTTCATTCACAAGCCAATCTAAATGCGTAAGCCTGCATGAAAATATCAATGTGGAAACTTACAGTGGTGTCTGCAGCAATTTGTTTGACATCACAAGCACTAAAAGAGATAGCAAATCCCCCACAGTACTCTTATAAGCACCCGACGGTGGCGTATTCTCCATCCACTTTCGCCTGGATGATGTCAACACAAACAAAATTAACCGAGTCTAATGGTTGTGTTGCTCAATACCTTCAACAATGCATGACTGGATCCAACTGACTACAAATAAGATCGAGAAACATTATCCTGTCGTACACATTGGGCAGGTCAAGTATAGTCCCATTATGAGATGAATCAACAAACGCTGTGACTCCAGAAGGAAGAGGACGGACTCCAGAAGGAAGAGGACGGACAATGGCGTCATTTATCTCATTGTCTAGGATCATTCCTTGTCTTGAAATCTACTGAGCAGATTGTTTCATCAAAACCATCAAGCTCGTCATCTTCAAAAAGTTGCCTAAGGCGATGTCCCGAGCAGTAGAACACCACTGAATCACCGTGTCTTATGTTGCTCACCAACCATGTCAGAGCTTTCCGTATATTCTATTTCGTTGGCATGTACTCAGATCTGGGCTCCAATTCTGAACGAAAGATAAAATGAGTATCATCTTTCTCTTAATGATATTGATTTATGTCAATAGTTACATGCTGCGAAAGCACCTGTGAGAACAAGAATCCCTTCCACTGGAAACTTGAATTTGTCAATGAGAAGAGTCCTCATGCTCTTCACATCATTGATGGTTCCTTTGAGTGTGTACTTTTGCTTTTTATCTTTTGTAAGTGACTATAAAGAGGAAAGCTTTCTTCTTATGATGAGCACCATAATAAGAAAATGGGTCACTTGCATTTAGAGTCTCATAACCTCTAATACCGTCATCGGGTGAAAGTTTGTACTTCCGTTTTGATAGGCCATCTCTGAATTGGGTAACTAATCTTACCATTATCATGAATCGGAGTCATGCTGTTGTAGCAAACCACACAGCGGACCTGCTTTACAGTTCTTGAAACCTCAAGAAGGCGATTGCAGTGGTGACAAGAGGGAAATAAATTCCAGTTTCAAAGACGTCTTGATGGTAATGGTAGCATTGTTTACTTCAAGCTTCCCAGCAATTTGTAGAAATATGATTTGAAGCATTCGTATTCCACCACAAATAAAGGTTTCAAAAAAGAACGATGAACTGCAAAAAGATCAAATAAAATCAACTTTGGATTAGTTAAATTAATTCCACAGAACCAGAACAAGTCCTACCTTCCAAAAATTACGAGTCCCAATTATTTTTTCACACAAAAATAAGACTATTTCGAAGGAGTAGCAGAAAGGGCAATTTTGTGTCAACTATGAAATAAATAAGCCGACATAAAGATAGCTGACAACTGATCATGGGAAAGTCTCATATGCTTACCATGCATGACAAATTATTCTGAGCAAGTGTGTGCTGATAAAGCAAAGCTGAGGAACCCGATACTGAGGACTTTATTCTCAGCCCTTCCAATTTCATACCGGTGACTGATTTTCTACTTGCATACACTCTGCGTCATTATTTCAGATGTTGAATGGCCTTTAAAGGCTAAATTTACGGTATAATTATGTAAATCAGACTAACGCATCTGTAGAAAGCTTACTCTAAACTCCAAGGTTTTAAATGTCTTCATATTCGAAGCAAGAAAATCTTCCAGATATCTTCATTAATAAAGCATTAGTTCATTTATTGGTCCGGCCAAGTCTGTCTCTGTACATAACCTGACATCAGAGACCACAATTGCTATAAGTAATATGTATCTTAAACTACAATTAAAAGAAAAAAGAACTCTTTCTAGAAGTAACAGTATCTGCATAGGTACGTCAGCATTTTAGCAATTAACTGCAATGACACGGATAAATAACAAAAAATATAAAGGCTATATCAATGTAAAAACTAACGCCTAGGGTACGTCCGCAAGCGGCTTTTGAATAAGTAGAGAAGACATCCCCGTAAGAGCAGTTCCTTGAAAATGTCCACCAATTTCAGCAAGTTTTTGCACTAAATATTCAATGATTTGACTTTACAAACTATACTGATTGCATAATGTGGAGCTGAAAATATGACAAATACCCAAGACCAGAAACCACTTTCTTTGTTCCTAACAAGGTGAATCACTTGAAATTACCATCCTCCAAGTCCAAGTAGTGAAAATGTTTTCACAAAAGCAGCTAAACTCATTTCCTTGCTCAACTTTTTCAACGAAACATAAAGTCAGCAATGCTTTCTGGCTTCTGCCTTAAGGTACTTAAATATTCTCCCTGCTACATTTTTTTTTTGTAACAAAGAGAGGAAAATTATAAGACTGACTGCAGGAAAAAAGTCTACAAGGATTTCATGCAACTTTAAGACTGATTAAAGAAAAAGACTGCATACCTTGCATGGGGTGGAACTAAAATCATTAAAATGACCCGATGCATGAACCATCGACCACAATTCGCCAAAATCCCTAGATGATATAGTGTTTTGTTTCAGTTCATCAATTTGTCCCGTGTAAACTTACTTCCTTTCCAACTGAAATGGAATGCTCGGAATCAGCAACACCAGCTGCACCTGTTTTTTTACATGCACATTTTTCATATTTGTCACCAGGAACTTCTCTCTGGCTTTGAAAAAGTTTAATATGCTGTTCATCAACTTGTGTGAAATCACCCGCAACAGCTTCCATCTTACAGGTAAATAATCCCCAAATTCAAAAGCATCAAAAGTACATCATGTCCTTCACTTACTCCCCCAACCACCGTCTAAGCCCCTCAATAACCCTAAACAATCCTCTTCATCCACCAAACCTGCTGTACTTCTCCCTGTAAGGATCAAGCGCATTCTCCAAAGCAACCAAATCCACAACACCACCATTTCGGTTGTCAATCTCTTCACCAACCCACATGTCCCCTGCCTTCCCCACTCTCACACCTCCACCACCAACTTCACAATCCACCATCTAATCCGCTCCTCCTCCTCAGGATGATGCAACGTGTTCGTCTTGATCAAAGCCTTCAACAATCCCACAATCAACAAATTCTCGTCCAGATCATCATTAACGCCGTTCTCAAATCCAACTTCTCGCACCAGAGCCGTTTCCGAACGCTTCGTCTTCCAATTATTATATAGCCGAATTCCGGAGTACGTCTGCCGCCCAGTCGCGGCGCTCTTGTTGTAAATGTAGCGGTTGATTTCCGGTATCAGAACATCGCGCTGGTCTAGGACAGAATACGAGAAACGTGAGAGTGAAAGAAGCTCCGCATGAGTTAAGCCGGTTACGTCGACGGCGGTGGATCGGTCGTGTCGCTGTCTCCGAACTTTGGACAAGTGGAAACGTGTTGGTGGAAGCGTTATACACACATAAACGACGGCGTTTGAAGGATTTCATTTGCTTTTAGGATACTTGTATTCTACAGTCTAAACAAAATGCAAACATAACTTTCCGACTCTGCGACAGAAATCTACAAGCAAGTAGTAAGCACAACCAAGTCTCAAGTCTCACTTGATGCAATGCGATGCAAACGTCTACCGGCTGTGCATCGGCAGCAGGTTGTCCAGAGCCTCCTCCTGTATGGATTTTCGTTTGGAGACTCTAAGAATATTGGCAGCTTCCCTCATGCCGCTAAGAAAAGCTCCATGCATTGTGGCTGGATAGAGTTTGTTGGTTGCTTCTCCGGCAAAGAAAACTCGTCCATCTCCAACACTCTCAGCCAGAATGTCGTAATCATCACCTGATGATCCAATTGAAACATACGAATAAGATCCGTAAGCAAACCGATCTTCCCCCCAGCGGGTGCAAATGGCCTGAACAGGGTCAGGGACTTCAATACCCTTGGGATTGTATATGTTTCTTAGAATTTCCAGGACTCTGTTGACAGATTCGAAAGGAGACATGGTCTCAAATTTAATTGCAGCTTGTCCTGCGACAAGAGCTATCAGAAGAGGGCCACCTGAGACTGATGAGTAACTGTAGAACAAAAAGAACTCGCCTCTCATGCTTTGATCTTCCGTCAAATGTCCAAATGTATCAATCTCTCCACCCCAAAATGCATGAGGAAACAGTAGTGCAACTTTATTCAACAGTCCAAATCCTAATCTCTCTATTGCATCCTTTTTCCTTTGGGGAAGCTCAGGCACAAATTTAATTGACTCTTTCTTCAAAACACCAAGAGAAACCGTGCAAAGAACCATATCCCCATGAAATTCTTGCCCGCCAGCACAAACCAAAACCCCATCACCTCCATAACTTATGCTCTCAACAGTCCGGTCATAAAAGATCGGAAGGTCCTCAGCGAGTGCTTTAACAAACCTCTCATTACCACCAGGAATAAAACAGTGATCACCACCCATCTCAAATGGATCATCTTGATCCCAATAAGCCATGGATAAATGATCCATCAAAGAAGCATTCGCATATTCCAAATTCGCCAAGTGCCAATTTAGCAACATCCGCTCTTGTGAATTTTCAGCTATCTTGTAAGCTTGTCTAAATGCCTCAAGAGCAGTTCCTAAACTAACATCTACAGACTTAACCTCTTCGATCATCACATGCCTTAGCTTGCATACCTTATCTAACAACTTATTAAACAAAGCCTCTACTCTAGAATCTACATCCGAATCCACACTCATTCCATCCGGTAAATAAAGCGGGCAAATATCTCTAACCTTATGTAGCGGCAAGCCTAGCTGCCTTGCCAAAACCCCAAAAGGATTCCCATTAATTCCCGTAAGTACACTGCCACCAATATCCGCAGCAGCCACCACACCATCACCATTTCCTTTCATCTTTATAGTCTTCACTCTACCACCAGGCCGCGTCCTGCCCTCCAAAATCACAACTTTAAACCCCAATTTGATTAGCTGACGCGCAGCAACCATACCAGACAAACCAGCACCAACTATTATGACCGTCGCTCTCTCCAAACCAAAATGCAAACTCCTTGAGCCTTCTTTAATCTCAGGCGCAAGACCAAAGTTAATATAACCATGCTCAACCAAAAATCTGTAGGCCGAATCCACCAAATGCTTATGCTCACTCCTGATCGAACCAAGCGCCATTTCCTTGGTAACCCATCGCGACACATTCGATCTCCACGATGCTAAAATGTGATTCCTCACAACAATGTAATTCGCTTGCTCAACTCCACCAACCTGTGAAACCACATTAGCCTCAATTTCCTCCTCCGTCAACGAATCAACCGGAAACCCTACCGAAATCGCAATCAACGCTTCAATATCCAACTCCTTGGCCATATCAACCGTCCGCCGCCTCCTAATCCGGGAAAAAGCCGAACCTTCACTCAACTGCAACGCCTTCAAACTCGGCTTCGCGTTTGGCCTCAATATCCTCGATCCAGCTAGCGCCGATGGTATCATCTCCGGATACAACTTCTTTCGCCGGCGCCTCTTTTTCAACACTGGCGGAACAGCTTCAGATCCGTCTTCAACTTTCTCGTCAACGGGATCGGAAACGGTGTCGATATCTACTGAATTCTCATGTTGCGAATCTGATGCTGGAACCCCAATCATCTCTATAGGCGAATCGTTCGAATTAGAATCATCAATTTCGACTGCATTTCTCTCCGCCGCTAGTGTTGCATCGTTCGCCGGCGAATTTCTCGGCGTCCCCATCGTTAGGGTTTCGGAAGATGGAAGTCGAACCAGTGAGATCTCTTCCCAAGACTGGAATGTCCTTAATTCGAAAACATGAAATCCAAAATGGAAATTCAAACACATTCAAAACATAGGGGATGCTAAATATAATATGATATACTTAGTTGTCCGATACTTATTTATTCAACAACTACGGGACTCGAATATGCTAATATATGAAACTACACAGGCTAAATCGTGATTTCCGACTTTAGAATAGCGTCAAAACGAGACCGTTTTACCGACTGTGATTCCTCTTCAACACGAGTAAAAGTCCTGACCACAGCAGCGCATCATTCTCAACACATATTTTCTCTCTCTACAAATCCATCCCCAAATTCGAAACCCTAGAAAAGCAAAAATGGCATCGCACTCACGCGAAGACTACGTGTACCTCGCGAAGCTTGCCGAGCAAGCGGAGCGTTACGAAGAGATGGTTGAATTCATGGAAAAAGTCTCTAACTCCGTTCCGACGGGAGAAGAACTCACAGTTGAAGAACGGAATCTCCTCTCCGTCGCTTACAAAAACGTGATCGGAGCGCGTCGCGCTTCCTGGAGAATCATATCGTCGATCGAGCAGAAGGAAGAGAGCCGTGGAAATGAAGCACATGTGGCTACGATCCGTGAGTATAGGGCGAAGATCGAGAGTGAGCTGTCGTCTATCTGTGAAGGGATTTTGAAGCTGTTGGATGAGAAATTGATTGGATCGGCTTCTGTTGGGGATTCAAAGGTGTTTTATTTGAAGATGAAGGGTGATTATCATAGGTATTTGGCTGAGTTTAAGACTGGTGATGAGAGGAAGGAGGCTGCTGAAAATACTCTTAATGCCTACAAGGCTGCTCAGGTTCATATAAATTTTTTCTTCTTCTTATTGATCTGCGCAGATCTGTAGCTGTGGCTTGTATCGTGGAGCTTTGTTTCTTTAATTTTTGTGTGAAATGGTGTTAGGTAATTAGTTGGATAATTTGTTGTTAATAATCCCCAACTTTCATCCGTCTGTTGGGAATAATAGTCCCAACTTGATGGTTACCCACTTTTAAATTTCTTATTTCTTATTTTTTTCCTTCTTTCTTATTTGGATAATTTGTCGTTAATAATCCCAGCTTTCAATAATCCCAACTTTGAATTATTTTTAAATAATCTCAAATTTAAAAGAAGGTAAGGTATGCCGCGAGCAAAAAACCCGCCAAAGTTGAGATTATTTAGAAATAATCCAAAGTTGGGATTATTCCTACTTAGTTTTGTTCATTTTATGTTGATGAATGATGGTGTATTTGATTGATTTTGTAGTTGGATCTTGGAATTGGATTAATGGTTTTTGTTGTTCTCTTGTAGGAGATTGCGAACGCGGAACTAGCTCCGACGCACCCGATTCGACTTGGGCTTGCGTTGAACTTCTCAGTGTTTTATTATGAGATTCTTAACTCGCCCGACAGGGCTTGCAACCTTGCAAAAGAGGCGAGTGAATGTTTAGCTACTTTATGTATGGGTTTTGTGGAGTTGAGATTAACTTATAGTGGTGTTTTTAGTAGGAAGAAGCTACTATGAGATTAGTGAATTATTTTTTATAGTTGCTGACTTGCTGTTACTTCCACTTGTGAATTTGATTTTTGGTAGGGACTGGACTGTTGATGATGCTCCTTGTTATAATATTCTATGTGCTTTTTTACCTGTCTTATGTACTTATCTTTAGTGTCTGTCATGCACTTATTTATTATCAGGCTTTTGACCAAGCCATCTCTGAGCTGGATTCACTTGGAGAGGATTCCTACAAGGACAGTACTCTCATCATGCAGCTTCTGCGCGACAATCTCACCCTCTGGACCTCAGATATGCAGGTATGCGAACGATCTATGCTGTCTTCGGTATACACGTTTGTTCTTCCGCAACTGTTTATACGGAAAGTTGCACATTTCATTTGATGTATGTGTTTATGTAGGATGATGACACCGAGAACAAGGATGCGTCTAAGGGTGACGAGTAATGATATAGTAGCCGCTGCCGCTGCCGCTGCCGCTTCCTATGGTTTAAGAAGTTCTGTATAACCCTCTCCATTTGTTTTAGGTTGGAGTCATTGTGTCGCGGTCAGTGTGATTTTTAATTTTATTTGCATGACTTGGTCATCTAGGCATTTCATTGCTTTATCTTTGGAAGTCTTTGAATTCAAAATACTCTCTACTGCTCACCCACTCATCATTTCCGTCCTCTCCTTTGCGAGTGCGCGCGTGCTGCAAACAAACAAATTACATTTGCCCATTGTCATATTTGCGAAACCGTTGAAGGCCAAAAGGCCCAAAATTAGGGCTCTACCAATAATAGAGAAACAAGACACGGTCTACCAAATCCAAATGTAGTGAAGAAACAACGGTAGAGAGTTAAAA
>JAWWMW010000635.1:56822-68197 GCA_035048345.1 Echeveria elegans
TTGACAATTTCTTCACTCTCAATGACTCTATGCACAGCTCCCCCTCATTTGCTTGTTTAAGGAAGCTGCAATTGACAGTTTCTTCACTCTCAATACTGACAATGGAACAAAATTTTGAAACTATGGTTGACGCTTAACTTATGTACGACAGCTTCTGCCTGGACCTCAGATTCTATTGCATGAATATGAAACTGGTTGCAGATGGATCTGAAGGTCGATATGTAGATCTCTTATTCTGTTATGCACAGACCCAGAGTGAGTCTAAGATCTTCAAACTGATTTCCATTTAACGCCTTCGTGAATATGTCTGCCAGTTGCTTTTCGGTAGAAACATATTCTAGAGAAACAATCTTTTTTCCACCAATTCTCGAATAAAGTGATGTCATATGTTAATGTGTTTAGTCCTTAAGTGCTGAACTGGATTCTTTGATATAATGAGATGACACTTTGGTTGTCGCAGTATAGAGTCATCTCCTCCTGCTTGACTCCATATTCGTTGAGCATTTATTTCATCAAAATCATATGAGAACAGTTGTTTTCCTCGGCGATGTATTCGACTTCTGTTGTTGATAGAGATATACTTATCTGTTTTTTATTAAATTATGAAACAATATTGTTTTCAAGGAAGAAGCATCCTCCAGAAGTGGATTTTCTATGAAAAATCTTATTGCTGGACTCAAAGTCGTTGACTCGTAATTCAGCATCCATTAGTTTTTTGAACAGTAACAGTTCGACCGGCGTTGAATTATATCTTGACACAAAATACTTGTTCGACGTAAGCGAGTTGAGGAAAATAATTAAAACATAAAAAATAATTCAATGTAAAATATAATTATAACACGACAAGAAATTTTCAAATAAAAAATCAAATTAGGAATATAATGTAGAATATAATATTTTTAATTAAGAAATATCGAACGTGATGTTATGTATTAATATAGAATATAATATTATTAATTTAAATATTGTGTAGAATTTCCATGTTTGCCTTTTTATTATGTAAATATTATTTAATATTCTGATCTAATTTAGGACATAGGATGAATCAAATGAATGAACAAAATCTTTTTATATTTTTTATTTAAAAAACTCATTTGTATATGATCCATTCCCATACTTGTTTCTTTATAGGGACGGGTGCGTTTAAATCGATTTATTCGGTAAACTAGACGGACATTTGTATGCAGTAAAGTTTATCAAACTTTTAGAGTCAATTGAAGTATGTTGTTCATTTTTTTCACATTCTTTAGATTTTGTATGGACATTCAATGATTATGTTGCTTTTGTAACAGGGAAGCACGAATTATGGCTGATTTAGATCACAAAAACGTTGTTAGATATCACAACACTTGGATAGATTCTGATATCGGTCTGTCTTTGTATGAAGACAAGAAGAAGGACACGAAGGAGAAGAAGAGAAAGACAATTGACAATAAATCCTATATCTTAATTCAAATGACATGTTGTCCCCGGTAAGCTTCTAAACACTATTTAATTTCAGTAAACTTGTTACTCAATTTTTAAATTAATTCATCTGAAAACTATTTTCTCTTCCAGGACTTTGAAAATTTTGCTTTCAGATGACAAAATTTTATTTGGTGGAGATCTCGCGATGTGCCTGTTTACAGGCATTACTGGAGGGCTGGCTTATATCCATGAAAAGGGTGTCCAGCATCTTGATTTGAAAGAATGGAATATTTTTCTTAATGAAAAATGACAAATCAAAATGGGTATTTTGGTCTAGCAAGCAATGAGGTAATGGAGGGTCCTGCATCATTGTGCAAGGTGATGTTTTTATCACTTTAGATACTCCCCTTTGTTTTACTTATTGTATTCATTTATCAAATATTACCGTACCATTCACTTAATTATGAAATATTTATTTTGTTAGTTGTGTTCTGTTTTATGATAGGGCGGTATTAACAGATATTTCTGATTGTTATTTAACTTCTTTTTCTTTTTTTATTTACAATATGACATCTATGATATGAGATTCATATTGCTACATTTATTTTATACATTTGACAAGGGAAAATTGGACGAGGTTGTGAAAGAGGATGGAAAGAAATCGATTACGAGCTTGTTAGCGGAAGTTTCGGGGACAAAGAATGGTTGGAAAAGTTATGGCCTTCAAGCTAATTCAGAAAATGGTGCAGCCCGATCTCAATGCCCATCCCACTGCTTTGGAGCTTTTGGATATGATTCCAGAGTATCTGCGTGTTTGATCATTCTAATAGAAGAAAAACATGGGAAGAAATAGTGTTGTACAAAGTTTAACATTTTCATTTGGCTTTTGTTTCCTCTTGTTGTGCCTTTATTGTTGTCAATAGCTCATATTGCAGTGAACATCATATTTCGGTGAAATCCATATTGCCCATACGTAGTCAGAATTATCAGTAATCCCTTATTTCATACCATCCATTCATCATGCATATATTAATGAAGTTGATGGATCTGACCAGTTTAGTTCCTTGTTGGTAACTAGGTATTCCAGTTTTAGTTTGATCCGATGTGTCACGGACTTAGATTTTTCCCAAGTAAGTCGTGCGGCCTTAGCTAGAACTTTCACTCAAACTAGCTAACTAAGTCTTTCCCAAATATCACTTGATTCGCAAAGTGAACAAGAGAACTTATATTGCAAGAGAGAGAGTTTGAAAACACTTGAGAGCTTTGAGGGGATGATTTGTATTACTTCGTTGGTTTGGAGCAAATGGCTTACCCCCTATTTATACAATTACATCTCCTTAATAGACGGTTGGGATCATTTCGATCCAACGGTTACAATTTACAAGTCTAAAAAACTTTCTAGCATATTCCGATAATATTTCTACCAAAATATCTAGATATTTACAAGGTTAAAGAGTTTCACACTTGGAACTTCCAAAATTCGAGTTGGATTTCTACTCTATTTGGGCTTCCTTTGTTGGATTTGAATCCGGACTAAGTGATGACCTAGGTCAAAAAGTTTTGTCATGGCCTGGATAAACCTCATCTCCTCAAGTCCAAATAATCGGATGGGGAAATAAGTTAGTTTATTTGATGATGTTAGTTGGAGTTGAAAAATAGGTCAGTTTAGTTGAGGTGACTAGTCCATCCATATGACCTAATGGTTCTGGTTGGTTTGTGCCAACTCCAGTTTGAAACTTAATTCTGATATGTTCGTCATGATGCAAACTGGACAAAGTCCTTTTGATTGCTTGTTGCATTCACCAACATCATAATTAGCTTATCACTGATGCACCTGCATTCATTCATGTAGTCATGCCTCTGCTATTATCACTCATCCATTCATTCATCATGCATATATTAATCAGCTGGCGTATATGCATCATGTTTCATTCTTTCATTTTTGTTTCTTTATTTTCATGTTCATCACAGGACATTGTAGCTATGAATATTCGGTCTTCATAACAGTTGTAATTTCTTAAAATTGTATAAATATTTATGTCAGTAGCAATCTGAGTAGGCAGGAAATATGGTGCTGAATCCCTCTCTTTGGTTTTATGATGCTCTAGGATATGAATGTCCTGCTTTTATGAATCTGACTGAAGTCAAAGACAAAACAAAGGGCTTCCTCGTCTATGACACCATAGTCGTTGAAGTAAATATCAACGTCATATCCAAGAGTGCATAAGCGATATGTAACGCTTAGAGTTGGGGACACCCAAGTTTTTATGGAACTGAGTGATCTCGAAGATAAATCTACAGGATTCTATATACGCTATTGTGAAGGCTTAGAAGAGGATGTTACGTGTTCTCAGTTCCTACATTAATTTATATTCAAGTTTTCAGATGTGTAGTGCAAGACAGATGCTTTTAAATATCAGTGTTCTATCCATTGATCATACCTTTGCACTTCTCCTACAGTGACAATGTATCGTATTTGCTATACATTGAATTCCAGCCTAGTGTTACTTAACAACATGTTTTATACCTTACACCAGCTGTGTACATAAACACCAGCACCACTGCTGCGTAGATACCTCTGTTGCCATTGTAAATGATAATCGGAACAAAAAAAGGCATGTGCACCTCGTTAGCTTACTTTTTATAACTTCGATACTACAGTAGTTATCAATGGTGTCAAGTATTTTATATCGTCCTCCGACGTCTCATTGGTACTTTACTGATGTCACAGCAGATAAACTTCAGGTACAAGTTGTTTCATTTTTTGCACATTCTTCGAAACTGTTACATAGCTATGTCCTAAGTACCTCGACTTAAAAAATGCACATCATCTGTATCAGATGCTTTTCTACTTCTGGTCTCAGTACAGGCTACCTTGCGTTGAAAACCTGAATTTCCTCGAGGTTTCAAAGATATCAAAATCTTTTCTAACTGTAATCTGTCTGGAAATATACTCTTGAATATATGATCGTTGTCTCCCAACAACCATTTTCTGAATTCCATAAAAATATCCTGAACACCAGCTTGGCAAACGTTCTTAAACTTGTAAAAAATGTGCTAATCGTTTCTTTATTTGATATAATGCTTCGTGTTAGTCCGCTAGTCATTGTGAAAAAAATATTGATATTCGGGTTTCTATACTGTGTTACTGTTACATTTGAACCACTGTCGGATTCAAATTGATGATGGTTTGTACTACTACTATGTTGGCCTAACATACACATGCTGTGTTGGATTTAGAACACTTTTAATCAGTATGCTCAACTACTTGTTTTCATACCTTTTAATCATTGATGCCAAAAATAACAGTGTCTGAAATTGAATCTCAAACCGAAAAGTTACCCGAAAAAAAACACTGTTTTTGTATTGCTTACGTTTTCCATTAACCTGTACAAGAAGTCACTCCGTGTTGAATTTTCGCTAGCTCATATTAAACTACAGCATGATTAACGGTAAGGCATTATGGCCTTTGTTTTCGTTTTCCGCCGTAAGCCTGAAGGCAAACTGATGTCGGCTTCTGTGCAGGGGAGCAGAGCTTAGAAGAAACTGGACAGCTTTGTAAACAATTATCAGCCAAGCTTCCGGCTACTGGAGCTTCACCAGAGAAAAACCCGTTAGGCGGTTTTCCATTTAAAAAATTCCCATCTAAAAACAGCCTCTTAAGAGTTTGTTTCTTGCTGAATTCCAACGGCACAGGGCCTCGAAGACGATTGTACTGTAGCGAAAGGGATGAGAGAAATGGATAAAAAGCAAAGTTTATCGGCACATATCCTTGAATTCGGTTGAAGCTGAGATCAATAGCTACCAAATCACTTGTAACGGAATTAGGCTTCGAAACCTCGATTCCTGTGATGGTATTGTTGCATAGATTGACTTGCTGGATTGCTGGAAGCTGGAAAAACCAGTTATGTAACATTCCAGAGAATGAATTGGCACTGAGCTCAACAACTTCCAAATTAGTCATTCCCTTGAATGTCGACTCGGTCAGCTGCCCCGATAACATATTACTCTTGATCGCCAGCTCCGTTAAGCTGCCCGGTAATGACTTGGGCAGTGAGCCTTTCAACTTGTTGAAGCTGAGATCGAGCCTCCTTAAACTACTCAACAAGCTCAAATCCGGAATAGACCCGGTTAACAAATTCCTCGAAAGATCCAAACTTTGCAGTGACTTCAGCTTACTGATCGAAAAATGAATAGGCCCGGATAACGAATTGGATCGCAGAGTCAGAGTCTGTAGCTTCACCAATGAAAAAACAAAATCCGGAATCTCACCGAAAAAGTTGTTATCAGACAAGTCAAGAGTTGTCAGCTCAGTGAGGCTGGAGATAAGTGGATCAATCTTGCCTGAGTATCCCACAGGATCCAACACAAGCCTGATGACTCTGGTGGAATCCGGCGAGCATGATATGCCACAAGTGAAGCGCGTGCGGTGGGGGAGCGCGCAAGGATCGGTCTTGAAGTCCCATGATGCAAGACATGAGTAAGATGGAATGGTTGATGGTTTGATTGATGCCTTGAATGCTTGTAAAGCCTTGATGTCTGATGAGAGTGTCAAACCTTGAACAACTACAGCACTTGTTGTAACAAACATGAGCTTGAACATGAACATGAAGACAGTAGAATATGGGGATTGAGATCCCTCCATGTTTGAGTTTTATTAGATTGTTGAGCTTTAAGGTGGATGATGTTTTGGTCTTCTGTGTGGTGCACTTTTATATTTGTGTGAGTGTGGATGTCAAGTTGGAGAGCACTTTTATATTTGTGTGAGTGTGGATGTCAAGTTGGAGAGCACTTTTATATTTGTGTGAGTGGCATATATAGACTATTAAGGAACTCATCCATACATTTGTCAATAAAATACACATGTATTTCAGTATTCATGGGAGTTAACTGTGACAAATTGAGATTTCACATCACTGTATAATACAAACAAGGGTGTGCGCATGTAGGAATGCATTTATACTCCATTGGATGTGAAAGTTTGAGCTTTAATTTCCACACGTACATCATTCAATGCTTCACTTTTTTCACCTTCTCCGCTAGATTTCAATCGAAATATCTTGATACTATTCGATTGAGGGTTTGCTCGAATGCATCTATACTTTTACTACATCCGCAAGTCCAGTTTCAGTTGCAAGTTGTTTTTGTCTTTTTAATCAGAATTAAATTTACGGACGCACGCAATTACACATGCACACTGAATATTTCATAAACTTCATGTTTCTTTAATTTACGGTTTGGCTTTGTGACTGACCCGATTAATATTTTAGTAAAATTACTGATTTATATATTCTTAAAAAAACTGAAAAGAAAATTACTGTTCGGAGTAGGAGTGCAGGACACATCAAATAATGAGCTGATGTGGAGAGGAACCGTCATGTGGGCTTTTTCCACCTACCTAACTCCATATTCGGGCCCAAAAGTTATTCTAACAAAACGTCGCCGTTTCACAGTACACATTCAAGCCCACATCTGTTTAATGGGCCGAAGCCCAGTATGAGATACCCGACCCGTATTCATCATATCCGCAACCACACACGCGAATCGCGTTCCGTCAACGCGAATCAGATGACGATGACTTCACTCTCTCTCATCTCCCTCCTCACTTTCTCTCTCATCGCCGTCTCAGTCGCATATCCGACCGATTACGGGATCGGCGAGTGCGTTCTAGCAGGAAGTGAGGTTTCAAACGATTTGGTACCGATTAGAAAAGAGGTGTATGGAGATGGGAGGATATTCGATATCAGTCATCCGTTTGCGAAGGATATGCCATCGTTTGAGTCGGAGGATGGAGTTGGAGAGTTTCTATGGCTGCCGAAGAGTATGAAGAACGGATCTTTAGCGAATAATTCGGAGTTTAAAATGGGAACGCATACTGGAACGCATGTTGATGCGCCTGGACATGTTTTTGATCATTATTATGATGCTGGATTTGATGTCGATACGTTGATTTGGAGGTTTTGAATGGCAGGTTGATCGGTTTGGGTTTGGGTTTGGGTTTGGGTTTGGGCTTGGGTTTGAGTTGAGTTAGTGTAGGGTTTGACTGTTTATTGTTTGATGACTGAGTGTTGATTTTCATTTCTGGAGGATGTTGTGGTTGAATGATTGATGCTATTTTTGGGTTGCAGTGGGAGGTTAAAGGTGTTTGAACTGTGGCTACTTATTGTTGCTAGTTGGTTCTTGTCAATGAGCTCTATGTGTCTCTGCTTTAAGAGCTTTGGGATTTGTAGCGAATGAGAAAACTGTTTAATGTGTTAGGATAGTTTTGCACATGAGTTTGTAGAGGAATAAGAGCTTTACATTTCAGTAGCTAGTAACTTATATGGGATTTGACTTGCCTTAACTGATTGTTGCAGGTCCGGGGCTTTTGGTGGATGTTTCGAGGAACAAGAATATAACCGGTTAGTTCCGAATTGATTTTATGTGGATAAGATTATGCTTCTATTTCCCCAAAGCGAAGACTTTTTACTGTTTTGACAGTCGATTAGTTATGCAGTCGATAGAAAATTGTAAAGACAACTTTGGTGGATCGTGATATCAACCTACAACTTATGTAAGGTTGCTTTGGCAGTGTGACTAATGTCAAAAAACCGTTCTTTCTTGTCTTAATCACTTTATTATCTAAAAGATACCTGCCTACCCTGGAATTGTTTTTGATTTGTGAATAAGAAATTTGTGTGTACAGCCAACACCCTAAAAGTTATTTAGTCCTATGTGACGATGAGTTAGCTGATATACTCTGTTGCTTGGGTTAATGGCTGTGTTGTTTTACTCTGTATATTATCTCTATTTTGATCCCACACACGAAACACATATCTAAATGAAATATTATATCGTAAAACAGCTGTTATTGATCAGTTTTCTCATCTCAAGTGCAATGTCTAATGAGATAACGTTTAAATGCTTACTTTTGAGAGTCCTTTTCTAATGAATGAACCTTGGAATTTCAGGAATTGATTACTTATCGGTGGCTGCATATGATGACTTAATTCCTTCTCATCTTGTTTTCTTGGAAGGACGGGTAAGTGTCACAGTCATATGTGTTCATTGGTGTCCTAATAAATAGTAGCTTTCTAGGCACATGAAAGCTATATCGTTATAGCATGTGACTACCTCGTGAGCGGTGGAAGTGCATATCTATCAAATTGACATCTGAAGTTATCACAGGAAATCATTTTGGTCGAGGGAGTAAAACTTGATGTCGTTCAGCCAGGTGCATACAACATCCATTGCCTGCCTCTAAGGCTGCGTGGCTATGAAGGCTCACCCATAAGATGCATACTCATCAAGTGATCAGCTTCTGCACTACTGCGCAATCTCGCCAGATATCATCCCCTCTAGTATCTAGTGTCAGCTGCAAGTATCTAAGCTCATGTACCTACATCGGTAGAAAGATTATGAAACTTCCAAAATAAAGTTGATTCCCATTGCTTGCCTACTGAAACTGGGCCGTAGCTTATAAGCAACTGACCTGGTGCCCAAATGTTAGATCGAGTTTTGTACATTCTAGGTCAACAAAGTCTTTCTATTTTCTAGTGCATTTTCTCTGATTTTGGCCACATGGGAGAACCCCGTCTGTAGCCCGAACTTGGCCACAAGCTGTTTTCAGAACAATGGTATGTTGAAAAGGCTTGACGTTGTTATGGACCACTAGAGGTGAACTCGTCATTCCGACGGGACCTTGGCATGAATATACATTTTTATGTATATTTTTATTCGATTTTTCTTTCCTACGTTTTTAGTTCTGGTTTTTAAAGTATTTTTATTCTGATTTCTCCATTCAATTACTCACAAACTTCTCAATTATTTTTTAAATTTCTAATTTTTGGACTGAATGATGGGCTGGATAATGGGTTGGTGGGTTGGTAGATGTGTGGTGGGTTGAGAATTTAGCAATCAAAAATTAAATTTTAACAACGAAAGTTTTCGTTGGCGTTTGTGTGTTCTGGATGAAGAGTTATCATTAGATAGATAACAACAAGACTAAAAAGCAACATATTGTTATGGAGCCGACACAAGGAACCTGTCATGTCAAATCTTTATTAATTTCAGAGTGCATTTATTCGTGTTTAATGGCCAAGCATAAAAGTAGGAAGCTTGTTTTATCTTTTATTCTTCAAACAACTCTTGGTTTTTCAAAAAAAGTAATTGTCTGTATCTTCTAACGTAAAAGTTAACAGTAGTAGTAGTCTTTAAAAGAAGGAGAGGAAAAGAACCAATAAAAATAAGCAAAATTTTCAGAAAAGTTGGTATTTTATTTTCAAGGGTTCTCAAACAAGTCTCACTTATCTATCCGGTATATAATAGACGGCTTGGGTCACGAACTAGGTGACCAAGCAGCTCTCTGCATTACAAGTATGGTTTGGTCTCTTCAGTCTTCACCTCGCCTGATCGTATGTATGAGTATGAGTAGGCAGTAGCTGTCTCTCCAGCTCCATAAAATCACACATCAGTGCCACCATGCATATCCCCATATTCAGAATCTCGGTTCATTCAGTGGACCACAAGCTCTACTCCTACACCTCCCTTCTCAAGGCATTCTCTGCAGCACTACACAAACCATGTCACAAGAAGCATTAGTTTCCTGCATTACACCATTCAATAATCCCATATCGTTACTTGTCAGCACCGACCCCCAGTGAAATTTTTGATAACTTTCTAGTTACGCGACACAACATTGGGTTAGTTGGCTAGTTGAGTTGTACGCCATTTAATAAAAAACATTGGATACTCAAAGAATTGCTTGCAGGGAGTATAGCCTTGAAATCCATTATCCATCAGATACGTACAAATACAATTATTTGAAACATGCAAGGAGTGTGGTCTTGCCAGCCAGCCAGCCCGCAGCCACTGATTTCAGAACCCTTATTAACTTGATCAATGTAGGGAACAAAGAAATACATAGAGAAATGTTGTTCTGCAATAGTGGGATCAATAAAAGGAATAGAACCATCCAACAATATCACTAAAAATAAGACAACATACAGTCCATCTTATTCTAACCTCAGGTTAAGTTTTCAAAGTTCAGACGATGCCGAAGGTAGGTGATGTTGCCTTTCCAGCGTTCCGCTTCTTCTTCGTCATTAAAAGTCTTCTTAGTAACCCTCCTCCGCTGCTTTTCTTCCAGATCGGGACAATAGCAAGATTTCCATTTTTTTGTTTTTCGGACTGAGGTAGGCAAGAGGTGAATTCGGTAGGATAGAAGGAATGAGCGCAAGAGCTTGTTTCTCTTCAGCTTGCTTTTGATATCTTGGAGGTTTAGTGATTTTTGAGGTTCCTTTGTTGTTTGTTTGGTGTCCGCTAAGAGTTGATCACGCAGTGAGAAGCGCCTTCAGCTCAGCATCTTGTGGTACTCATTGTAATTTACAGGTGTTGTTGCCAGCTCCCAACCCTGGAAATCACATAGAAATAATTAACAGACCTGTCCGCACTGATGCAGCATCATTCCTTAAACTTCTACCATACACTGAAAGCTAACAACATGAATACTTACAGCACGCGATTCTGTTTGCTCTAGAGAATTTTTGTGGCTTCGGGCAATGCAGACGGAGTTTGTGGATCCTTCAAGTCAGTTGTCGGATCTTGATGAGGTGCGCTATTGCATATAAGCCAATCCAACGCAACTGCCACTTCCTGAGCAAAACTTCCAAGATCCGCATTTTGTCCTAAAAGCTCATAGCATGCCTGACCGAATTGCTTTAGGACACAATTTAGCTCCGAATTCCTCCACTGGACAACTCGATGAGTGAAGTCTGCCAGAGTACTCTCAGTATCATTGGGAGGGCTTTTACTTGCTATAGCTGGACTAATACCCTCTATAAGCTCGATGATTGATTGTATTGACTAAGGTTTGCATCCTGAAGAGCAGAATTCGTTAAGGATACACTGTTCGGGCTACTGGCAGATGTTACAACTGGAGTGTCCTTTGCCACGTGTTTTGAGTTTCCGAATACTATGTTGATGTCGGC
>JAWWMW010000635.1:68297-86862 GCA_035048345.1 Echeveria elegans
CCGTAAGCTCTTCTGCCTTTTGTTTGCGCAACTCTTGCTGGAAGTTTATTGAATGGAGCCAGACAATATTTCAATAAAAATATTGCTTGTAAATGTTGCTGTTTCTGATCTGAATTTTCCAGTATCCTTTATTTACCTGTTCACCTGTTTGTTACAAACTGATATTCATGAAACGTCAGCTGACTGTCGTGTACTGTGTTACACTCGAACCACTGCGGCATTCGAATTGATGATGTTTGTACTAAGTTGGCCTAACATTCACACGCTATGTTGGATTTATAATACTTTTGATTAATCATTGATTCCGAAAAAAAAAATGTCTGAAAATGAACCGAAAAGTTTTCCACACAAAAACAGACTCTCAAGTTCTCAATTAATAAGAAAGTCCGTCTGCTAGCTCGTATTAAATTATAGCATGATCCTCGGCAAGGCTTTACAGCCTTCCATTTTATAAATTCCCATCTAAAAACGGCCTCCTAAGAGTCACTGAATTCCAAAGGCACATACCCTTGAATTTGGATAGAAAGCGAAGTTTATAGGGACATACCCTTGAATTTGGTTGAAGCTGAGATCCATAGCTATTAAATCACTTGTACCGCTATTAGGCTTCGAAACCTCGACTCCCGTGAAGCTGTTGTTGGATAGTTTAACTTGCTGGAAGCTGGAAAAAACCAGTTATGTAGCATTCCAGAGAATGAATTGGCACTAGCTCAACAACTTCCAAGTTAGTCATTCCCTTGAATGTCGAGTCTGTCAGCTGCCCGTATAACATATTACTCTTGATCGCCTGCTCCGTCAAGCTGCCAGGTAGTGACTTGGGCAGTGAACTTTTCAGCTGGTTGAAGCTGAGATCAAGCCTCCTTAAACTACTCAACAAGCTCAAATCCGGAATTCACCCGGATAACAAATTACTCGAAAGATCCTAACTTTGCAATGACTTCAACTTACTGATTGAAAAATGGATGGACCCGGATAACGAACTGGATCGCAGAGTCAGAGCCTGTAGCTTCACTAATGGAAAAACAGAATCCGGTATCCACCAAAAAAGTTGTTATCAGACAAGTCAAGAATTGTCAGCTCAGTGAGACCTGAAATAAGTGGATCAATCTTGCCTGAGTATCCCACTGGGTCCAACACAAGCCTGATGACTCTAATCGAATCCGGCGAGCATGATACGCGGCAAGTGAAGTGTTTGCCGCAAGGAAGCGCGAAAGGATCGGTTTTGAAATCCCATGATGCAAGACATGAGAATGGTTGATGGTTTGATTGATGCCTTGAACGCTTGTAAAGCTTTGATGTCTGATGAGAGTGTTATACCTTGAACAACAACACTTGTTGTTTCAAACATGAGTTTCAACATGGCGAAGACGAAAGCATGTTGAGAATGAGATCTCTTCATATTTGTGCTTTACTTTTCACACATACATCATTCAATGCTTTCATCTGCATCACTTTTCACCTTCTCCATTAGAGTTCAGTTGTCAAGCTAGATGCCTCTAATACTACTAGGAGATGCAATCAAACATATCTTGATAATATTTCACACAAGTCCATTTTGTTGCATTTCAATTTTCAAACTTTTGGTGCCTTGTTGAGTCAATCCACGCAGCAATTTTTCGTCATCCTATGAATTATCGCGATTTATGGACGCATACAATTGGATAGACCCATCCGAACGTGTCAAGGACCTCATGTTCCTTCATCATTTTAGTTTTGTCTTTATCCGTAATCAAACCGTAATGTCTGGCTCTGGCCTACTAAATATTTTAATAAAAATTATTGATTTAAAAACCGAAAAAAAATATACATAATTGTTCAAAAAACATATTGGAGTAGGCCATACCAATGAGCTGGGCTTTTTCTAGAACATAAGTCCATATTCAGGCCCACATGTCAATTCTAACAAACGCCGTCGTTTTTTGGGCCTCAGTCCATATTGTCCGCGTCACACGAATTCGAATATCCAATTACCCGACCCGTATTCATCGTACTCGGATCCGATCAGCTCGTTCAAAATCTTCAAATGCCGCAACCACGCAAGCGAATCGCGTGCAGTCAACGCGAATCAGATGACGATGACTTCACTCTCTCTCCTCTCACTTCTCACTTTCTCTCTCATCGCCGTCTCAATCGCGTACCCGACCGACTACGGCATCGGAGAATGCGTTCTAGCAGGCGGTGAGAAGTCAAACGATTTGGTACCGATTAGAAAAGAGGTTTATGGAGACGGGAAGATATTCGACATAAGTCATCCGTTTGCAAAGGATATGCCGTCATTTGAGTCGGAGGATGGGGTTGGAGAGTTTCTATGGCTGCCGAAGAGTATGAAGAATGGATCTTTAGCGAATAATTCGGAGTTTAAAATGGGAACGCACACTGGAACGCATGTTGATGCGCCTGGACATGTTTATGATCATTATTTTGATGCTGGATTTGATGTTGATACGCTGGATTTGGAGGTCTTGAATGGTAGGTTGATCGATTAGGGCTTGATTTGGAGTGAGTTGGATTGAGGACTGGGAGATAGAGACTTTAGATTGGTTTAGATTTTGACTGTTGATTGTCATTTTTGGAGGCTTTTTGTGGTTGTGATTGATTGCGGTTTATGCTATTTTTGGGCCGGAGTGGGAGGTGTTTGAACTGTGCCCTCTACTTGTTGAAGTGAGGACTATGTGTCTCTGCTCAGAGAGCTTTGGGATTTGAGATTTTGAGAAAATTTAATTTTGATGAGTTGATATAGTTTTGTACACGAGTTTGATTGGGTTTTATGTATGTCAAGTAGGATGACATGGTGTTGTTACTGGTGTAGAGGATTAAGAGCTCTACGTGTCTCTACTTTTGTTGTATCAGTAGCTAGAAGCTAATATGGGATTTGCCTTGCTGTTATTGATTGTTGCAGGTCCAGGACTTTTGGTGGATGTTCCGAGGAACAATAATATAACTGGTTAGTTCCGAATTGGTTTCATGTGGATAAAATTATGCTTCTACCTCCCTACCATGAGGACTTCTTACCGTCTGACAGTTGATTATTTATGCAATTGATGGAAAATTCCAAAGGCTTGGGCAACTTTGGTGGATCGTAATATCAACTTACATAATTATGGAGGGTTGCTGTGGCAGTGCGAGTAGTGCCAAAAACCCATTCTTTCTCAGTTTAATCACTTTATCAATTTAAAATATACCTTCTTACCCTAAAATTCTATTTGATACGTGAATAAAAACTTCACTTGTCAACAACCTAAAAGTTATTAATTCCTATAAAACGACGAGTCTGGTCTGTTCGTAGCCATTAATAATGGTGCTTATCTTGAGGATGAGTGATGCCTAACAGCCTAAGTTGATAAGTTCTGTTTTGTCTTTATTTCTGTTAGTTGTTTATTTGAACCAGGATATAATTGGATAAAAATAGTACTAGTTTGATATTTGTATTAACGTATCCTTTATATAAACTTTGTATCTCTTTGCAGCTGATGTCATGGAATTATTGCATATACCCAAGGGAGTACGCCGTGTGATTTTCAGGACTCTGAATACTGATAGGTAACACTACAAGTATTTGTGGCCTTCCATTTTTTGTGATTAACTTTGTGTCTTATTCCCTGAGCTTACAGATATTAAAACGACTTGCCATGCCTGTTAATGTATAACATTAAAATGTTTATTATGACCCATCATTTGGACCTAAATTTAGTGGGGATGCACGTCATTTAATTTTATCACTCACTAGTTGATGTGAATTTTACTGTTCATTTTACAAGAGAACTCTTCTGATTGGAGCAGTTAACATTTTAAACTTGTGGGTTTATAAAGAGGGAATTCTAAATGCCATTTTCATACTGTATTGCTAGGCGACTCATGAACCAGAAGGCTTTTGATTCCAGCTATGTTGGGTTTATGAAGGACGGTGCACGGTGGTTGGTAGATAACACAGATATCAAACTTGTTGGTGAGACAATGATATCATGGCTTCGGTTGATCTGTTTTTTTGTTCCAGTTACACCTAAAGTTAACTGAAATACTCTGTTGCTTGCACACACGAAACAAATACTTTGAAGGCATCTTATATAGCTAAATAGCTGATATCAATCCGTTATCTCATCTCAAGTGTAATGTCTAATGAGATAAACCTTAATGCTTACTTTTGTGAATCTTGGATTTGACATATGAAGGTTGGAATTGCAGGAATTGATTACTTGTCTGTGGCAGCATATGATGACTTAATTCCTTCCCATCTTGTTTTCTTGGAAGGACGGGTAAGTTTCATAGTTATATGTGTATATTAGTGTCCTAATAAACTGTTGCTTTATAGGCATATGAAAGCGATGACGTTCTAATATGGGATAACTTTATGAGCAGTGGATGTACATGTCTTCCAAACTGACAATTGAAACCCTCACAGGAAATCATTCTGGTTGAGGGACTAAAACTTGACACTGTTCAGCCCGGCGCATACAACATCCACTGCCTGCCCCTAAGGTTGCGTGGTTCTGAAGGCTCGCCAATAAGGTGCATACTCATCAAGTGATCCTTTCCTTCTACTAGTCGTGCCAGATGTCATCCCCGTCAGCTGTATGCTCATCCCGGTCTCGTTTCCATTAAATAAAAGAAAGAATGGTAACTAGAAGAAGCCTCTCAGGTCTCTAGTGTCAGCTGTAAGTATCCAAATTATATGTACACTACCTCAGTTGTAAGATTATGAAACCTAAATAAAGTTGAGTCACTGGCTACCTTCTGAAACTGGGCTGGAGCCCAGAGGACCAATAAGCCTCTGATCTGATGCACAAATGTGTCAGCGAGTATTCATGCTTCGAGTCAACAAAACCTTAGTCAGCCATTCCAGTGCCGTTCTCTGTTATATATGACTTATGGAGACGAGCTCAAGCCTATCATCTCTCCAATGTTAGGCTTCACTTTATATACGTCCGTGTCGTGTCTATAGCCCAAAATTGTTAACAAGCTCTTTTTAGTACTATGGATTGTTGGGCGCTTGGGGCATGAATTAGGTGACCAAGTCTAGTCTACGCTAAAGCCTAAAGCCTAAAAGCATAGGTTGATCTGTTCACCTCAAAGTCTGGTGTTCTTAATCATATGACTAGGCAGTAGCTGTCGCTCCAGCACAATAAAATCACACATCAGAATCACCATATTCATCTTCAGAACGTGGGTTTCACTGGAGCTGGAGTTGGACCCTGCCGTCCTTCATCCATTTAAATGGACTGCAAGCTTTTAGGTCACTCCTGCCTCTCGTCTCACGGCACTGTGCAGTACTACACAAACCAGGAGGTCACAAGTGACATTTAGTTCCCTGCATTCAAAATCATACACCATTCGTTCTAACGAATAACCCCCAGACCCAGATTGTACATGTCCATAAATATTCAATACTGACGAACGGTCAGTAATTCAATCTCTGCTAATGAATGAGTCACGCTGATCATAGTTTTCTGTACACACTTAGTTGCGTCATCTAATCACGCTCTGATAGTCTAATGATCGATCAATATGTAACGCTCTAGCTATGACATACAGCAGTGAGATCGTTGGATAGTTGAGTCGTGTTGTGGGTCATTGAAAACATTGGATACTCAAAAGGACATACAGAAGTAGTGCTCAGGGAGTAGAGCCTTGCAATCCATCAGATCGGTACAATTATTTGAATCACGCAAGGTGTGTGCATGGTCTTACTGATCACTCTTTCATCTTTTTATCAGGTAATCGACGGAACGTGTTCGTTATCATTTGCTATTTCCAGCACATGGACGTACCAACTTTGAAAACAATGTACTGATGATCTTGCCACAAATTTAATGCGAGGATCAAGGTAGGGAACAAAGACTTATTCTCCATGAAATCACAAAGATTTTGTCTCCCGTTTCCACACCATTATTTTCTTCTTTGTGTCGCAAGACGAGTTACATTAACATTATTGTATTATCCCAATCCAACATGTTTGAGCAAGCATCCGAGGAACCGATGCTTGATGTTTTAAATCCAAACTTATCAAATGAATGTGACAAATAGAGACAAACACAAACAGCAGTTGAGTCTTCGCAAAACTGACGCAGTGACATCAATAATCAAACTCACCAGACAACAACAAAAAAATAACAACAAACCCAAGTCCAAAGTTGGGTAAATATCTCATCAAGAACTGAAACAAGCTAGATGAGCTTGAACTTGGACTAGACAACCTTAACCTTAATCTCATCAAGTTGCAGCTCTGCAAGAGAAAGAAGTTGTGGTTATTGCTGTTGTTGTAGCGGAGCTGTTGATGTTTGGTTCAAAGTCCCATGAGTCATTTGATGTATAATCATCAATCACTGCCTTGGGACTCCCTGGGGCTTCTGTTTCCATTTGCTTCCTCATGTGCCGCTGTACTTATGTTCAGCTCTTGTATCAGTTTGTAGCACTCTCCCACCTTCTCCTGAAGTTCGGTACAAGTTAACTTCAACCCACATATCGTCGAAAAATAAGAAACACGATGAAAGCTAAAAAGTTCACTGTTTTTCTGTGCTGGATTCTGTTATCAAGATTCAAGACCAAAATATCCAAACTTTCTGATGCTAATTCTTTTATCGGGACTAAAAAATGGAAACTTTTCAGTTCTATAAACTCATGATGAATTATAATACTGGGAAAATAAATGTCCAAACATTTCGGTGCTAGAACTAATGTTGAATCCTAGTTTTGAGAGTAAACGATCCAATTTTTTTTCGATGCTGAATTCTTGTAACTTTTTGCTGAACACTGCTAAAAAAATCATATTGTAGAAAAATTCCAACTAAAGAGAAATCAGGATTAAAGGGCTGACCTTGTCAATCAGATTATGGAAACCAATTAAGGATGAGCAAGAACCAAGCTGAAGCTGGTCCAGCACATGGAGCAGTGTTGCAGAAGCCAATGCAGATGGTAGATACAAGCCCCACCTGCAATCTGCCAACCAAAAACAACAACTAACTGAATCAAAATCATGCACTAAACTCCAAAGAACTAAACTTTACAAACATCAACAATGTGTCCAAAGCAAGGTTGTCAGAATCGAGTTTTTACCTTGAATCGTTTTGACCATGTAGAATCGGATCGTAAAATCGAATCGGTAAAATCGTCGAGTTTACCTATAATCAAATATTATATATATATATATATATATATATATCATTTTATGACAAGAATACCCAACTTATGAAGAAATTTGTAACTCAATTGTCTTCTAAAGGACCACCTTGTAAACATTATATTTTACATACATTACACAAATGTCTGATATTTATAACGGCAATGCCGGCCATTACATTCTGATGCTTCCAAAATACTTTACACTTTACAGACATTATACAAATGCCATATTTAACTACAATGGCTTAAACACCAGCAACAACTGGTACATTCAAAAAGATTAGAGTTTCAATTTCAATGAACTCTAAAGCCCCAAAAAGAATGGACAATCTGTTCAAACTTCAAAGATCAAATTGGTCCATATAATTGTCTCCATCACTGTCTTCATCTTCATTGTCATCATATTCATTTTCCCCCTAAAAGAACCCGTTGCATTAGAGGCTGCTGAAGACCTTCCATCAAATCTCTCATTGTCGGCCATGAATTTAAACTCGTAGCAGTTAGCACTGAGGTGAAAGACGCTACTCCAAGCTTCCTATTTTTACTATCAAAATGAGAATTTAGATGAAGGTGGAAGAAGGTGAAACAAAGAAGGTGAAATTGAAAAGCGCCGTGAATTGTTGGTGGAGTTGTGTAGTGTAGAAGTTGTAGCAATTTAGGGTTTTTTAATTAATAAAATAATGAAGAAAAAGAGGGTTTATGGGCTGACAATTCAGGCCCAACGAAAATTATAAAACGTACGATTTCATAAGGGTTCAGCGATTTTGGTAGGTTTAAAATCGTTGAAAATCGTTTGACTGAACGATTTCAGTATAAAACGAGTTTAAGAATGTTTTGGATCGAAATACTAAGCTGTAATCGTAAACTCGGACGAGTTTACGATTTAACAAGCGATTTTAATAACATTGGTCCAAAGTCCTTAACTTGAAATGAGTGACATCAAAACATGACTACACTGATTCAAGAAGTCAACTTGGAGCTGTCGAGGCTTCAATTTCAACCCTAAACGTCTTACGAAGTGATCAATGAATGAAAAGGGTGTCACGGGATGCATCCTCCAATGGAGAGTAGAAAGCACCAAAAGCTCCATTCTTTGAATAGTTCTGGCCTCAAACATGAACTCAACTCCCTCAACCTGAATTCAAATCCAAATCCAAAGCCCATCGATAATAAAGTCTTTTAAAATTCACAAATAGAAGCTCAAAATCAAAACATGATGCTCAACTTGGACATTACTTGGAGGTCTAGAAGCATTAGGGTTTGTGTCTCTTCAACCTTAACAGCTAAAGACAGACATGCCACAGCCAATAATTGCAATGTCCAAGAAGGCTTATGCTGATGCATTTGATGATCAGTAGATGTTATAAATCTGTCAAAATAGTCCACTGCTAGGAAAGCTGTGGTGGGTGTGAATCTGTGTTGTTTCACTACTCTCAGCATCCATTCAATCACTCCTTCAGCTCCCAAACATCTCTTCTGCTTCTGCTGATGATATTGATATTGATTGATTTCCTTGTGAAGCAACATGGTCAGCTCCTCATTGCTCCAGCATAGATGTTCTTCACACATTATCATCAATGCACCACTAGATACTATTGGTGCATATTCTGACTGTTCATCATCTGATGGTTGATTGCTGTTGTTGTCAGATTGAGGGTTGCGGGGGGAGAAGAGTGTGTTGGGACGAGGAAATGTGGAGTCTTGGATAGCCATTGTTTGATGTTTTTTTTAGTTAGAAGTAGTTGTGATGGTTCTGTTTTTCTTCAATTTGAACGAGGATCACATGAAAAGGGATTTCACCTCTACGGATCCTAATGACTTATCTATATTTATAAAAGATTGGAAAGTGATGTATATAATCAAACATAAATTTATAATTTTACCTCTCGCTACCATTCATTACAAATATGCTATTAAAATTAAAGATAATGTACCCGATCCGGCCCATTAAATTAAAATTAAAAACTGAAAATATTAAAAAAATTAAAAATTAAAAAAAATTAAAAATTAAAAATTAAACAGGAAACATTTAGTATTTTTATGTAAATTAAATGGAGATACGGAAAAAAATTTCATTAGGACGACGAGAGGGCAGCGTTCTATATAATTAATGATTTCGACTGGATGCATATTTTGCAAATACGTAAAAAGTAACGTATCAAAATCCATGCATAAATCATGCATTCAGGGTAAAATAGTGAAGCTAAATCAACCTAATTTGCCGATGGCAGAAATCTCTAACAGATATCTTTTTTTGTTTTTAAATATTCGTTCTTCCCTAATAATATCAATTCGTTCAAAATCGGTATTCATTTGGCAATCTGTGTCGTGAAATTGTCGTTGAGTGATTAGAGTTTTTTTAGTCTTTTTTATTCGATTTTACACATTTTCGTAGATCGGTCGTGTTCTGAACTATAGCAGTGACCTAATTCACGTTTTGATACTTTTTCCAAGTGTTTTAGTTAAAAGAAAATGACGAGCAAGGATACGATGAAGTTTTTTTGGTAGTTGCATGCATAATTTCAACATTTGTCTGTCTTTAAATTCCTAAATATTGTGGGGGTAATTCGAGGACATACTATAATTGATGATTTATTTGACAATTTCAACAAGAGCGGACGTCGTAGACAAAGTAATTATTTTAGTAATAGCAACGGTATCAATGATGTTGGATATGGGGAAATGAGGGCCGATGGAACCATTGACAAGTATATGGATAATATACTTGTAGTTCAGGGCTTTAAACAAAAGCAAAGAACTTATTATTTGAACACCTATGCTTCGATAGCTCGCATGTCGATCATTAGGTTGTTGATTACTTCGGCGACAGTTCATAAGGTGATTATTCATTAGATAGACGGCAAAGCAGCTAGCGTTCTTGAATAAAAACGAAATCTACATTAAACAACCTGAGGGATTTGTCGTCCCTGGTCAGGGACACAAGGTGCGTAAAATAATCAAGCCCTTGTATGGACTTAAACAAGTACCAAAACAATGACATCAAAATTCGATGATGTGGTACAGTGGCGGAGCCAGAACAAATTGTGAGGGAGGACACCAATAAATACGATGAAACGACGGGAGAATGATCTGATATGCCTAGTTCAAGAAAAAACTGTTCGCTTTTAGAAAGGAATCCATAAAAACCTGGTAAGCTAAGGCTCTATACAACTTTTACCAAATATGGGACTGGTCTTTATGCTTATCAGACCAAGTGAACCAAGCCCCAGACCCAACAAGATCCCTCAAGTAAGAGTTATCCAAAAGATTTCGAAGTTCAATGTGTCTGTGCTTTTGATTCTGGATTCATTCAGCTTCTCAGATTGGTTCAACACACAATTAAAGTCATCCAAGAGAACCCAAGCAGTTTCCATCAATCTCATACTCTCCAACATAACTTGCCAAAGTTCAACTCTTTGCAAAGGTCTGTTATAAGCATTTTTCGATCTCCGTTTCTGTGTGATGTTTCAAAATTTGAGTTTTCACAAACCTTGAACCAAAAGAATCATCACTGCTTGATCCAATTGCATACACATTCCTTGGGTCTGACTTCGAACTCACATTTCTGGTCCCCGCTTCCGTGTGATGTTTCATAATTTGAGTTTCCGTACCTTTGGCTTTGAAACAAAAGAATCATCACTGCTTTCACATTCCTCGGTCTAGACTTCGAACTCACAGTACCCAAAACGGATGTGGAGCAGTGGAGGCAGCAGGTTCTAATTTTTTATTATATATATTCAGAATTTTAGGGCGGGTCTGGGCCCTCCCTGGCCCAGACGTGGCTCCGCCAGTGATGTGGTATTGTCCAATGATTTTGTTTTTAATCAATCGAACAAATGTGTATATAGTAAATTCAATAATTCAGGAAATAAAGTGCATTGAAGATAAGAGGATGGGCACCTCAGGTGCTGATCCTTGACCGTCCGTCAGTGGAGGCTTTGTGACGCACTCTCGTTGGAACTCAACCTTGGAAGGGATATCTGCAGGGCTTCCCATAGTTACATGGCCGGGTTTTGCAGAGCAGTTTCACAACGAGAAGCTCGTAACTGATGTATTGAAGATAGGAGTCAGTGTTGGAAATCAGAAATAGAATCATTTGAATTAGGAGAATGTAAACAAAGAAACCATAAAGAAGGCTCTCCAGGAGATAATGGCCGGGGAGGAGCGGCGTAATAGGGCTCGGAAGATGGCCAAGAGAGCTGTGGAAAAAGATGGATATTCCGACTCAAGCCTCAACAATCTGCTTCCAGAGCTTAGATCAAAGAAAGTCTAGAAGACTTCCATTTCCAATGTCTCAAATATCCAACTGCTGTTACTCTTCCAGCTTCTCCTTTAGTTGGAGTCTGTTGTATGTTCATCCATTCAATATAACAACAAGCTGTACTATTATCAAGGATTGGGCTTGGCTCAATTTATCAAGGCCCAGTGCGTCTGTACTGTTAGCCAAACCCATACGAGTTCACAAAAGTCCGTTTATACAAGCTGGCGTCGCTCGACTAAAGTTTTATTTATTTACGGAAAAAATTTCATACAAATACAAAATTGAGCACGCAAACTTTATTTTTATTTTATATTTTTGAAAAATTTAATGAAAAATTTAATGATAAGTGATAAATTTTATATTACTCTTAATAAAGTGTAAGGACAAGTTATCAACCACTACTATATTTTGGATTTCTAAAATATCTCTAATTGATTACTTAATTAAACGCAACATCATTCACCCTTAACAATATTTTTATCAAAAATATATTTTATTGCCTACCTAATAACACTCATCAATAACTAATACTAGTATTTGTTGCACAGTTCTCTTTTTTTGTTTTGAAGTTTATGATATATTTTGTTTTAGTATTTGTAAAAACAATCGGAATATATTTTTATAAAAAAAATTTTAATAAAAAAATACTGATAATATTTGTATAAATTAATTAAATGAGATTCTCTAATTATATATAGTAGATATAAATTCTGTTTGATAAGTGGAGGTTTAATGTAGATTTGCGGGGATGGGATGAACCGTCAAGGTAACCGTCAAATTCTATTCCCCACAATTATATATAGGGAGGTGCAAATAAAGGCCAGAACCTTGGCTTCGATCTTCACGCATTCCAACGCAAGACCATAGAAATGATTTTGATTAAAATTGGGAAACTAATTCCACAAAAAGAGTATGTATTCATTCACCTGAAGCTTGAGACCACCGCGCAGCCATACCCATCACCTTAGAAGCTGTCGTTACTCGTTAGGGTTTCAAAACCAGATTCGGAGAATTTGAAAACCCTAGCGCTCGCAAAGCCTTTAACGATCAAATCGCGATGGATTGAAATCAACGAAAGCGCATTCAATGCCTCTGACAGCATCGTACGCGGAACAAGCGCCGTCGTTCACGTTCCCAGCCCAGCGGCCCTGCCGTTCTCGATCTCTGACTCTCGCTCTACCAAATATAAATATTTTTTACATTCGATTATTAATTTCAAATAATGTTATCTAATTAAAATAATCACTTAAGAGGAGTATTTCCTAAATTATCAAAACAAAAAAAGAGAGGAGTATGTTTTAAAAAAACTCACAAATCAAAATCGATAGTTTCACCGATTTCATTTTATTTCAAAAAAATTAAAAATGCAAGTAAAGAAAAAATCGATACTTTACTTTCAGAAGTTCGCCAGCTTGTTTTTTTCCAAATATTTATATAATTATCTCTTCAAATTATGAGGAATCCAATTCTAAATTAGTAAATAATTTTGATGTTCCGATAATTATTATTTTTGTTTATCAAAACTCAATAATTTATTTATATAAATAATTATAAAAATACTCAATTCAACAAACTAGTATAAATACCAAAACCATAGAAACAAAAAATCGTCTTCGAATAATTCAATTCTGACCTTATCTAAGCTTTATAAATCCCAGTCTCCTTCGGCGGCGAACTCGCCGGCGGTTGCGCGATAAGCATCGATATTGAGCCACTTTCCGACTCCGATCAATCACTGCGTTCTTCCGATTGCCATCTGGATAAATCGGTTAAGCTAAGCGGTGGGTGGCTTGGTTGAGCGATGGGGACGGAATCTAGTAGTGAAGTTGATTATTATAATTCGGATCGAGATTCATTAGACGGACTGGATAATGATGAGGAGGAGGTTCAGTGGGCGCCGTTACGTGCTCCGTCGTGTAAGGTTGTTTTTTTGTGTTTGGTGTTGTGGTTTGGTTTTTGGTTTGTGTGATTGATTGGATTGTATTAAGTGCGTAAGTGGGTTGTTTTGGTGCGTGTGGAGGTTATGGAAGGGATTGGAATAGGTTTTGCTGATAAGCCCTTTGATTTGGTGATGTTATTTTCTGATTTTGTGTATTCTAGGGTTTTGAGGTGTGTGCGTTGGTTTATGTGTTCGATTAGTTACTGATGTTGATTTTGGGTCATTGTTGTAGTGTTAGGACGTGTATAATGTTTCGTAGTGTTTTTTTTTTTTTTGATTTTTGGAATGAGTGGACAATCCAATTTGATTGTTTGATGACTTTCATGGATTCAGGTTATTACCAAAGAGTCATTGCTGGAAGCACAGGTGAAGGCATTTACATAATTCTCGTGCCTGGTATTTAAATTGTTATGTGCTGCTTATTGTTTATTGTGTAGAGAGATGATTTGCAAAGAGTGATGGATCTACTTCAGTTGAAGGAAAATCAGGCAAGAACGTTGTTGATACATTATCGTTGGGATGTTCACAAGCTGATAGCTGTTTACGTAGAAAAAGGACGAACCTGCTTGTTTTCACAAGCTGGGGTGACTGTTGCCAAAAACCAGGATTCCAAACCTTCACCGTCGTCAACAGTGAGCTGTTATATATGCATGGAGGATGACATACCTAGTGATTTTGTGTCGACTATGGATTGTGGACATTGCTTTTGCAATGACTGTAAGTGCTTTCCGTCGGTATTTCTGTAAAGGTGATACTTTGGTAGTCATTTAGTGTCGTCAAAGCGTCTTATTCTGTATTAAATGTTGGCAGTTATGAACAGCTTATGCTGTTTGATATAGATTTTTTGCATATTTTATCGAAGAATCATTTTTCTCCACTCTAATATTGATTGAATTAACTTGCTTAATGATTGTTTATATGTCAGGCTGGACAGAACACTTTATTGTGAAGATAAACGAAGGACAAAGCAAACGCATAAAATGCATGGCAGAAAAATGTAATGCGATCTGCGACGAGTCAGTTGTTATATATTTGGTAAGGAAAAGGAAACCAGAACTAGCTGGGAAATTCGAGCGTTTTCTGCTCGAGTCGTATATCGAGGACAACAAGATGGTAAAATGGTGTCCAAGTGTTCCAAATTGTGGGAATGCTATACGCGTTGAAGAAGATCAATTCTGCGAGGTAGAGTGTTCTTGTGGTTTGCAGTTCTGTTTCAGTTGCCTGTCTGAGGTACATTCACCTTGTTCTTGTCTTATGTGGGAGCTTTGGACCAAGAAATGTCGAGATGAGTCAGAAACTGTAAATTGGATGACAGTTCATACAAAACCATGTCCAAAGTGCCAAAAACCGGTAGAGAAAAATGGTGGATGCAACCTTGTGAGCTGTGTTTGCGGGCAGTCATTTTGGTATGAAATCTTTCTGCTACAAAGGTTTTATTGATAAACGTGGGGAACTGAGTGATGCTTGATTTTCACATTTTATATTCAGCACTTTTTTCCTGCTTCCTTGGTGCCTGACCGATGTCTGTTTTCTGTTCTAGTTGGCTTTGTGGTGGAGCTACTGGCCGTGAGCATACATGGTCATCCATTGCTAACCACAGTTGTGGTCGTTTCAAAGAAGATGCACAAAAGAAGGCTGAACGTGCTAAACGGGATCTTTACCGATACATGCACTACCATAACCGCTATAAAGCTCATACAGATTCTTTCCAGCAGGAGAGTAAACTTAAAGACAGCCTAAGGGCGAAGGTGTCAATTTCTGAAGAGAAAGAATCAACTCTTAGGGATTTCAGTTGGGTGACGAATGGGCTTTATAGGCTTTTCAGGTCAAGGAGGGTCCTATCCTTCTCGTATCCATTTGCATATTTTATGTTTGGTGATGACTTATTCACCGAAGAGATGAGTAAGGAAGAGCGTGAAATAAAACAAAATTTGTTTGAGGACCAGCAGCAGCAGCTTGAAGAGAATGTTGAGCAGCTCTCAAAATATTTGGAAGAACCATTTGATGAGTACTCCGAGGATAGAGTTATGGATACTAGAATGCGTGTCATAAATCTATCTGCAATCACGGATAACCTATGCAAGAAAATGTAAGTTTCCCATGCATTTCACTTCTAGGCAATTGTGATCAGCATGTTCTTCAATACTTTAATGTTGTTCCTTGAAGGTACGAATGCATTGAGAATGACCTTCTAGGTTCTCTTCAAGGTGGCACTCACAACATAGCTTCCTACAGCTCAAAGGGTATTGAAAGGGCTGCTGAGCTTTTCTCATGCACCAAAGTGACTACTAATAATGCGCCTCATAATCCATTTTGCAGTACAAATGGTAAGCTTCCTAATGCTGCCTGCTTAGGCGCACATTTATTAAGCGTAAGTGTGTCAGCTGCTTTCAATGCTGCCTGAATACCTACTATAGGCACTTCTTCGTTTTATTTTGTTGGGGATCAGTACCATTTCCATATAAGCCATTGTCCTCCAATAATATTACTCTCCCTATTCAATATTTGACTGGTTGGTCTCGAGGTTCTCTTCTTTCAGTAGTCTTCTGCACTGAAGATGAATTATTGGTCTGTTTACATTTGCAATGAATTAGCGACCAATTTGGTGAATTTCCAGAACAGTTGAGGATAGCTTGTTCCCAATAGTTACGTCGTGTTTTGCATTATGTCAGGGTCGACCTCGAGGGCTGATAAGGCATCTGGTTGTGGAAGCGTAGATGACAGCGGCTGCTCTTCCAAGAAACGGACCGGTTCAAGCTTCAATGAAAACCCTTACATGTCTAAAAGACTTAGAGATGGACTAGGGGGGTTTGATCTCAATGTGCCTGCTGATCCCTTTGACCATTTAAAGTAATTGTTATTAAGCTGGAAGATTTCTCATTCAAGACAATTGTACAGCTCTGACCACAAAACAATCTTTTGATCAAGCTCAGCGGCATGTCGACAGCCATTCATGCTGCTTCTCCAGTCCAGCTGCTAAACTTATCCTTAGCTATAAACTTTGACCAAAAAAATTGCATTCATGTTTCATCTGGAACTTGTAATTTATGAGATTTTTAGTTAGTAACAAATTTAGTAGGTATCCTCAGAAGAAGGTATGCTATGTTTTCTACATTGCTCCTGTTTTAGAAATTGTCATAATGCCAGCCTGTACTGAAGACCTCAACAGAAGTTAACTCTAAGATCTAGAATATTTAGGATCCTATCACCAGCTACCAGAAAACATTTCACACTTGCCAGAGACGAGTAACTCAATTATCTGAAGTCTTGCCCAATTTTGAGACACATTCCCGCAATTCCAATGCTCTGAATCACATCATCTGCATGACAACATAGAGCATTTCATGAAGGAAAAAAAAAGATTTGGTATCAAAATCGTGAACAACAATGGATGAATCTGCAGTTGAAAAGTTCTCAAATTCCTCTCAAACAAACAACGCATTCAGATTGATCATCTACAGACCATACCCCGACCGTATTACGACGGTCGACTATTTTCCACAAAAATGCTGATTGCTAAAAAAAGTCAATGAGGAAAGAAACATTGAGGCAAAATATGATAAACCGGTATACCTACAAAGTATGCGTCAACTCACTTTGGGAGTTTCTTTTAACGAAAACAATTTTGTTGGTGGACAAACAAACAAAAATGTCCACTGGCTAAGCCACACTGATTCAATAAGTAACACATTAAACTCCGAAACTTAAAACAGATAATTAGGCGTACTAAACTCCAAGACAACCAAAAGTCAGATATTCACAAAACCATCTCTGTATACATAACCACAGCATACAAACTACAAACTCAGGCTCATCAAAAACTCTAGCAAGTAGGGGCGGAGACGGAATTTGCCGGTAAAGAGTCGGAAATTGAAGGGGTTCGGGGGCAGCGTCCCCGATTTTTTTTTCCGAACAGTACAATTAATAGATGATTCAGTTAAAAAAAACAAGAAAATGAGAGAAAATGTTATATAAACTTAATATACTCTGTTCAAAAATATTACATTTTAAGTAGCACTAGATCTAGTGAGACTCGACAATTGACGCCTACGAGTATCCATATCTTGAAAACGCCTCAAGATTCTTTCATTGGGAATATTCACAAACAATTCTTTCATCAAAATTATCAATACTCACATCAAAATCATCAATCGACTTTCACAATCCGGGATCGGAAACAATATAACTTTCATCAAAATTATCAATACCCACATTTTTATCAAATTCAGAGTTATCATTTCCAACACTACCGCTAGAAGAATCAATTGAAACTCTAGGACGTTTGATTAAAAACTTGTTCATTGAGTACCTAAATGACCAAAATAAAATCACAATAAAATCACAACTACTCAAATAAACAACACATCTCATTCAAAATTAACAAAATAAAAAATTCATCCATAACAAAATCAACTACACAACCAACAACACAAACTATAAATTATGATAAAACAAAATAAATTTTTAAAAAATTATTCCCTAAGTCGTCCGTCCCTCCCGCAGTCCCACTGCGGTCCGAACTCCGAATACCATCCCGACCGTCGCGAATACCGTCCCGTCCGATTCCCCTTGCCCCTCGCCGACGTTCGCCTTTGCGGTTCGTCCGAGTCCCCTCGCTTCCGATTTCGATTCGTCAGTTCCAACTAAATCGGAGAAGACGCGACAGGGCAGGGTCGACCCCTTCTGGCTCCGCCAATGCTAGCAAGAATCAACCTAAAATCAAAAAGAAGAAAAACTGAACAGTCAAAACGTACCCATAAACCGTAATTAATCTTCAAGTGCTACTAAGTAACTCGATCAAAAGGTCGAAAAGTATCATTTTACATTGACTAGACAATCTGTGTAGGGCAGCGTGAGGAGTGATGCGGCGATTCTTGGATCAGTTTTAACTTTTAAGAGCTGTCTTTAGGCCATTTGCGACAATGGTGTGTAATTTAGGGCAGGTTTACGCGTATTGGTTTCCACTGCGCCCAGGCCTCATGAAATTCGCCGTTCTACAAAAACATTCTCTAGCCAAGGAAGATGTAATGCTGATTACATGAAACTCTGTGATCCCATTATAAAAAAAAAGATTACACTGGTACGAAATGTTTTAAAAATGTCATTATATACAACTTTAAAGTGCACATCTTAAATTATTACTCCCTCCGTCCTGAAATAATCTTCTGTTTGGGTTGATGACACGGTAATTAAGGAATAATGATAGTGTGAGAGTAAAAATAAAATAAAAGTAAGTAAGAGAAAAATAA